>JAQFZN010000117.1:0-50433 GCA_034687075.1 Geophilus carpophagus | reverse complement strand
AATTTCAGCATAACAGCAATTTCAGCATAACAGCAATTTCAGCATAACAGCAATTTCAGCATAACAGCAATTTCAGCATAACAGCAATTTCAGCTAATTACTTTAACTAAATTTGGTGCCCTTGTGAGCTATACTAAAACTAAATCTAACCTATCGCATTTTAGTGGCAAATTACATAACTAATAATTGACCTTTTCTGTCATAAATCACCAGACAAGGAAGCATTCACCCTAAAATGTTTTTAATTCAGAGATAATATGACAGGTTAATTCAGAGATAATATGACAGGTCAATTCAGAGAATAGAAAACATTAAATAATTTTAGCAAAATCTTTTTACCTTTGTTCATGATTTAAATAAACTTTTGAGATTAATCCAGTTTTTCTTTAGTCTTAGAAGAAATTATTAGAGTTAATGATAGTTAATTAATTTTCATCAGAGACAATAACTATCTTAAATTACAGAAATATTGAACATCAGAAATAAAACTTAATATTTCTCAACAGAGAAATTTAAATGAAATTCTAGAATGCTAATTGATTAGCGAGATCATTAGCATATGCTAATTCCTTTGCCTTTACTCATTAACATATTTCACAAAAGATTTGATTAAAGAGAATTAACTAGAATATTTGATTTCACATAAGAAGAATAAAATAATTAACTTTGCCATATTTCTTTTTTTTCTAAATAATGCAGACTTTTCTCCTGTGAGGAAATGACGTTTCTACCATTTTTTCTTTGGGAAAATAACATCAAAATCTGAAATAAACCTTGTTCTTTTATAACAGCCTCAGCATATCACAATTGAAACCATATTATTCATTTTTCAATCAATAAATAGAGATATCTCAACTGTAAAAATAATAATTAAAATACCATTTTTCAAAGTGACCTTGATATCTTTTAACAAGAAAAATGAAATTAAGTTAAACTAACATGCAAAATTAATACTAGACTAAAATAATCTAAAATAAATTATATTATCATTAATATTAACATTTCTTTACTAAATTAAAATAAGTTAATTTCAACTAAACCAATTAAGTTAATTTGAAACCTAATTTGGTTGAACTAAAAATAATATTAATTTTATATAAAGTTTATCTTCTATTAATGGTATGAATATATTTTGACTGAGAAAGTAGAGCTAAATAAATTTTGTTCTTTAAAGTTTCTTACCTGAGAAAATAATTCAAAATCCAAATAATTTTCTCTTCTGAAAATTATTCAAAATTAAGTTTTATGTCAATGTAGTAATATTAATATTTCTCGATTAAAATAAATTCATCAAAAGTCTAATAATTCTCATTATTAAGTAAAAATTGTGACGGCCGCCTATTCTAGTGTTGAAATGACTGATTAAAGCACTGTTTTATCACTACAAACTACATTTATTCTATATGATTAAATATGAAATAATTACAAGCTCACTTCTCTCACAGGAGAAATGAATAAAGCTCAATTAAAGTTATACAGCAACTATTCTACTGATTAAATACGATAAAACAATATAAAAGTATAAAATCTGACTATTATGCTTTAAGATGAAATAAAATAATCCTTCTAGGAGAGCGCGCGGGCCATGGGAGATTCCAAACACACCTGGTTTACCTGAAATGTCACAACAAATAGCTTATTAACATCTCTCATGAGATAGACATATAATTTAACAGAAGGAACACAAACATGGTAAAATAACAGAATGATAGGAAAGTACATTTTAAGATGATAACACAGGAAAGTGCCAGATCAGGTCACTGAACATGAGTGCCGACACAGGTCGCTCACGTAAGGGCCTCTATACATCTCAGGGGAGATATATGAGTGAGAACAGGCAATCGGCCACGCATACAGCGATTCCCAATCACAGGGCATGCCTAACCAAGGTCTTTCAACATACAGTGAGCAAGCAGCGATTCCCAATAACAGGGCATACCTAGCCAAGGTCTCTAGTAATCAATATATCAATATCAAGTCAGTATTCAGTATTCCGTACATTAAAAAGGTGTTCCTCCCAATTTATAGTCATAAATTGGGAGAAACTATTGATTACAAGGGGTGAACAAGATAATCAACTACCATTGGTTAGCTCTCCAGAGCTATTCTACTCCGAATTAGGGGTTTGAAGGATTTATTAACAAGATCATAATGCTCTCGCGAGCATAATGTCAACTATGCTACACTGTACCACTCTGGTGGTGACTTACCAAACTACCAAATTGACCTCGCCCGTCACAAAATAATTTAGAAGCGGTAATTTAAAATAAAGCTTATTATTTCTCACCAGACAAAATAATATTAATTTACTAAAGTTTTATAAAATGCTAATTTTGTTAGCAAGGCATTAGCTTATGCTAATTTAGTATTTCCAAAACATTAGCATATTCTACCTAAGCCAATTTAAATAAAAATAAAATAAAATGAAATTTTCTATCTTACACAAGAAGAAAATAAAACCAGCTTAAATAGTATTTTCAAATAAAAAATAAGAAATTCTTCTTTTTCACCGTAAATACTTTTCTGACATTTCTCCTATGAGAAATGAACAGTTTAATAATTTTTTCCTACTAGAAATGAACAGTTTAATAATTTTTTCCTACTAGAAATGAACAGTTTAATAATTTTTTCCTACTAGAAATGAACAGTTTAACAATTTTCTCCTATGAAAAATTAAATTCTGAAATACGATAAAATGACAAAGTGTATTTTATCTCCAAGCTGGGCAAGCTGAAGGGAATAATGTACTTTTAACGTTAAAATTTACTTCCTATCATTTCTAACTAGTGAAATTCAACACAGAATTGAGTATGAATCATTCCCGGTTTTCAGCACCATTTGTTATTGTTGCCTGTTCTGGTGTTAAATTAGATAGCTATAAATTAAGAGACTGGCATAATTCAAGCTACAAACAACAATTTATTTTTTAGTTAAAATAAAGCAATGATTAAATACAAATGGCATTTTCCCCATAGGAGAAATGGAGTAGTTTAAGATTAAATATGTAAATTATACAAAAGACTATGCTATTAAAATAATACAATGAACAATAATACAAATTAATGAAAACATATAAAATGATAATAAGATATAATAAAAAAGGGAAAACAGGAATTTTTCTAACATGTGCTTGACATGAAAAGACAGCTGGTTCTTAACCTTAAAAGCATCACAAACAATAGCTCATTAGTAAAATATCAATTAAATAAACACTAATCTTACGAAAGAAATACAACATTTAAGGAAATTAGAAGGGAAGATAGGAAAGTTTAGAGAACAACAAAGGAATAAAGAACATGTATCCCATACAGGTCATACATTTAAAAACCATATCATATCTCACATGAGATATTAGTGTGACAGTCTAAACAGCAATGCTCTAAACAAGAGTTTTCAGCATAACAGCAATTTCAGCATAAACAGAAATTAGCAAGTAAACAACTTGTGACGGGACTTGATTCGTGTGAATTAAGGAAAATAAACTAAACAGTATTCTCAAAACACTAAAACTATTTATTAATCAAATACTAATTAAGAACAATAAAAGAAGTAAGCACTTAAACAAGTAAAAGAGCACTAAGTGCTAAAACAAAATAAACACTTAAAGGTAATTAAATAATACAATAATAAGCTCAAATAGAACATTAAACAATAGAATAAACATCATTCTCTAGGAGAATGAGAACTTAAACGAATTACAGATAAATTAACTAAGTTAGATAACTTAAACATTAAATAATAAACAATAGGCTACATAATAAAAATAACTAGTTATAAAGAATAAAATGAATAAAATGATTACATTGCACATTTTGGTTGTTTAGGGATAATTCTCCTTCTCGGATGGGTTCTAGCTGTAAGTCACAAATAAAGATGAGCCAAAATTCCAGATTAATAAACATAAATAAAACAAAAAACAGGAAAGACAACATAAATCGCTTTCTCACAAAGCCACACTCATCCTCCTGAGTATTTGCTTTATCACAAAGTCTTTTGCTTATCTTTTCTAAGCTTTGCTTATCTTTTCTAAGCCTTGCTCGTCTTTTCTAAGCCTTTGCATATCACAAGGCTTTACCTATTTTTCTAGGTCTACCTATCTTTTCTAGGTTATCATATCATATGTTTCTTTTAGGATCATTTTATTTCAAAGTATCGATTGCCACTGATTCAACAATGGCCAATCTCCCTATATATAAGAAAATTAGGAAGATTCTATTAACAATCCCAAGGGGACAAGGCATCAATTAATTATCATTGGTTAAATTAAACAATATTAAAGAATTATCTTTCAACAATTTATTTATCTTTGAGTGACAAACTAACATTGCGCCCTCCAGTGAGAAAGTAAGAAAGGACTCATCCCGTCACAAACTTAAAGTCAAATATCGTATCAATCAGAGCCAGGAGAAATGGGATTTTCTCCTTATTTATAGGGCATAAATAAGGAGAAACTACTTTATTCTGGTAGATGAATTCTGATTGGTTATACTGATTAGGTCAAACTATTCCAAATTAGGAGACAAAGCTATTTACTTTAACTAAATCTGGTGCTTTCGTAAGCTATACGAAAACTAAATTTAACCTATCGCACTTTAATGGCAAATTACTTAACTAAGAATTGACCTTTGTCATCACAAGATCACTCAATTGTTTCGATTTACAATCTTTGAAAGATGATTAAACAGCCAAATTTAAACAATGGCAAATACACAAAATTCTATGTTTCAGATGCCTTAACATTTGATCCATTATCAGTAACAATAACAATTGGTTTTGACTAAGTTTAAACTTCTCTATACACAATTTGTACTATTCAGAAACATTTGTTGCTGTTTTTTTATCAAATGGAAATTCTTCAGGGCACAAAATACAACAATTTAAATTACCCTTCATTATCTGCGAAATGTACAATGAATAATATATTGTATGTAGGTAAAACAAACAGAACATTAGAAGTGAGAGTAGAAAAACATAAAAGAGATGTAGAAAAGAAAAATACAAAAAAGGCCATGTGTACAAACACAAAGAAGAAACAAAGCATGAAATGAAATGGAAAACAGCAAAAATCAAAATTATGGAGGTCGATTGGTATAAAAGAAGAATATTGGAAAGCTATAAAATTAAGAAAACCAAAAAAACATATTTAAATGGAAACAGGGGTTTAGATATAAACAAGGAAGTAATAAAACAACTAGAACAAATAGAAGAACCAGAAAAACAATATGATAAAATAACCATAAGAAGAAGAAAAGTAACAAACCAATAAAAAGAACACCACTTACAGTAAGCACAGAAAAACTAAAGTGTAAGATACCAAAAGATGCAGAAAAACACCAGGAAGATGATTCTGATACTTAAAATGTCATAAAAACGTTACTAGACATTACAAAAACATTTTTAAACAAAAAAACATATATAGAGATAGTTAAAAACCTAAGTTCTGATGATGATTTTAAAGAAAAGATCAAAAAAACCTAAAACTTAAACTTTCCTTCAATGACCACTTCTTTGACATAAACATAAATGTTGATCTAATTAACTAATCACTTCTTCAAATGATGTTTCTTCCACAATACTGTACATGAAAGAAACTTAAATATGTAAACGTGTATACTGTATACAGTATATGCAATAAAGTAAACTAAAGTAAAATCAACTGAGATAAATTAAAATTAATCAACATTAATTGAAAATAAATAAACTAAATCAAAATACATTACGAGATAAATCCAAAATGAATATGATGACGAAGAAGACAAAACTCGAGACAAGAATGAAGAAAGCTATCATCTGGACAGGAAGCAAAGTGTCAATTTTGAAGAGAAAGAAAATGCAGAAGATATACATTATAATAATGTATTCTTTACAATATATTTTGTCGACACTTTTTGTTCTTAGTTCGAAAATTCTTAATCCAATTTCATATCCTGAAAATGATGTTAATTATTATGTAATGAGTTTAGCTTAAAGACTTAGAAACTTAAACGAAGAAAATAGACATGCATGAAATCTAAACAGCTACTTTATGATCTGGAACAAATGCAGACATAAGCAGAAAATATAAATTAAGAATTATATTTATTTTTCTATTATTTCTTGGGGTTTAGTATGATTCACTATCAATATGATTCACCACCACTGAGTAATGTTTCACATGATAAAACTTTTAGATATTACTGCATGTTAAGTTCTATTATATGTGAAAATATATTCTGCATTCTATCATCAAAAATCACTTTAATAAATAAAACTCAAATATAGTACAAATCAATAAAAAAATACACTTCCATTTGTTCAAATGACTTCTATATCTTGGTAAAGATATTTTTAGAAAAAAGAAAAAGGTATTTTGTTCAATCTGTCGGATTACGATACACACTACTTGGTGAATGCATTTATACAATCGGCAAAGAAAAAATTTATCAAAAAGTGAAAAGTGACTTGAAAATTAAAAGATAAAAATGGTAGTTTATCAACACCTATTATTGATTTATATTCTCAATTAATTTTAATTTCAAATAAAGTAATGAGTACATACTATATTCTTAAAAAATTGTAATAAATTTGTTTTTTTCAATGATTTTCTAAACAGCTAGAGTCTAATAAAATAAAAATTCCCTTTATCACAATGTATTTTGATTTAATGATTAATTCGATTTATCTCTGTTGATTTTACTTTATTTCACTTTATTGTGATGTATTTCGATTTATGTTAATTAGTTTCAATTTATCTTAAATTTTTGTTTTTTTTTACCTTTTTTATTCACTACATCAACAGCACTTCTTCGACTCCATTTCACGAAAGGGGTCACTTCTTTGAAAATATGTATCAATGAAGTGGAGTCGAAGAAGTGGCATCGATGTAGTGATTTCCAAAAAAGTGAACTGGCTCCATTAAATCAATTATTTTGGTATTTGAAAAAATCAATGAATTAATTAAATATGTAACAAAAATACAGTTTTTTGGCCATATAACAAAACATTGTGAGTCGTAAATTGAACAGTGCCCTAATTAAAATAGGCCAATATAGCGAAATTCCATATAAATAGCGGCCGTATAGTGTGGTATAAGTGTATTATGTTTAATAATAAAAATGTGCATTATTACTTTCATATGTCAATATAAGAATGATAAATGCTGTTGCTAAGATGTTAAAAAATTAAGTATCTGATTTTCAAGCATTACATTTGTTGTATTTAATATATTATCCATATGTTTATGTGCATTTATGTTGTGATGGGACACCCAGTTGCCATAGCAACCAGGTAAATAGTTGCTTCTCCTCGTTGATTTAGGTCACCTAATAAAAATGGGGACCATGAGTCCTGCAATAAAGGTCGCCATTTCTATTGCCTATATTAAGGGTAACATTCCCTTTAAACAGCAGAATTGAATTCTTGACTTGATAACCAAACCAAACCAATATTGTATGAATATAAATGAAAACTGTATTTTACACATTAACTATTTCTGGAATAGTAGCTATTGCTGGAATAGTAGCTATTGCTCGAATAGAAGCTATTGTTCAAATAGAAGTAGTTGCCCAAACCTCATCTCCTGTCCGAGGAGTTTAATATCACTTGTTCAGTGATATTATTTTGCATCTCTTCTTGCCGTTATTCAGAGTTCTGATAATTGCATCATGCGATTCTTGCGCTGCAATTAACCAACTTGATTTCAGGCCATTCAACTATTTTTCAACATCTCTGAAGAACCTCCTGGATCCCTAGACAATGATAGCGCATAATTAAAAATTGTTTGATTATGTAATTGTTAGCGTTAGTTATATTTCTTAAAGGTGAGCTTTGATTTTGCATAGATTATTCTCATTTGAGAATAATCACTCGTATTGCCCTTTGCCTTTGAGTTAGGCTAGAAATAAAAGAATCCATGGTTGATTTGAGAAAACATAATCTGTTCATTTGATAAATTTACACTATTCATCCCTTGGCCATTCCGTCACAATGTGTTATGTACGTATGTTACATAGCAGCTACATCATACATTCATTCCCCATGCAGTAACCATGGGGACCATCTAAATAACCATGGAGACTATCTAGTAACCATGAGAACAATTGTATGACATGGTGTTACACACATGCATCTAAGCATATTACATATATATAAGGATTATTATTTTTATTTAATATAAATTAGTTAAAAAATAGTTACATCTATACTCTGTGTGCACTCAAGATGAAAAGAATAATTTGTAATATGATTGGTTGAGCTTTTTTCACTGACTTCCTGAAAGGAAGTTATTGCACAAGGAATTAGTTCAGTTACATATTATAAAAACACAAATGTAATTATTTTGAATATACAGATTGTAATACATGTATTTGTTACATTTGGCAATAAAGGCTTATTTAAATCATAAAGTTTCACATGACAATACCTTTGTAAAATACACAATTTTGTTTACTTTTTGTTACACAATGATTGATTCTTCACATAGCAGTTCACATATACACAGAAAAAGAATTGTAAACATATTATATGCAGATCCATGCAGATAACTTGTGGATATTTCGTGGTTTCTCAATTTGTGCCCAAACCTATTCTAAACATGTCTCTAGCAATTTTACTAATATTTCAGTTTTTATTAGTTTATTTTCTATCTTTAGAGATCCATTTTCACTATATTTTTCTAAGAGTTTTTTTTACTTCATTGAAAGCTTCCTTTTTCTCTACTGATGGATACATAGCATTTATATCATAAATTGCTATTTCCTTTGATTATTTTGATCTAGCTCTAGATTTCTTATACTATTAATCCAATCTTTAGTAGTGGTGTAGGATGTTTCTTCTTCTGCATTATTTTTTTGATAATCTGTGCCAACCATTTAGCCAAATAATTTATTGCACTTTCTCTCGTATTGATCACTGGTCATACTACTTCTTCTTTATGTATCTTTATTCTGCCTGTTATTATTGCAGATCTTCCTTTTTTCAATGGTTTTATCTGCTTATATTCTCTAATTGGTTTGTTACTCTTTTTCTTATAGTTATTTTATTATATTGTTTTTCTTGTTCTTTTAGTTGTTCTAGTTGTTCTATTACTCCCTTGTTTATGTCTCAAATACTGTTTCCATTTAAATATATTCCTTTTGATCCAGCTCTAGATTTTTTATACTATTAACACAATTGCAGAAATAAAAAATAATTATGGAATAAGAAAAATAGAAACAACATTGCTCTAACCAATTTGGTACAGGACATGTTATAAACTGGAAATCTGGCCACAACTATAGTACTAAGAAAGGTGTATTCTGGGGTGGACTGGATACAGGAGAAAGAGAATAGGTGGAATTGTACAAAGAAAGTGGATACCCTGTAGCAACATTAGAATGGTAGAGACAAGAATGGATACACAGAAGAAAGAACAACATAACTAAAAACCAAACATGAGTAACTTTCCTAATACTTAAAACAATAGTAAAATTAGAAATATATTTAGAAATTAAAAAACTACAAGTTTCCATTATAGAAATGACTTATACAATGCATTTAAAGAAAAACAGATCACACCAAGGCATTGATATATACACTATAAAGTGTAATGAATGTGACAAAATATATGTAGGTGAAACATGTAGAGCATTATAGATGAGAGTAGAAGAACATAAGAGATATAGAAAAGAAGTACACAAAAAATGCCATGTACAAACACAAAGAAAAAACAAAGCATAAAATTTAATGGGAGACAGCAACAATCAAAACTATAGAAAAAGATAGGTATAAAAGAAGAATATTGGAAAGCAATGAAATTGAGAAAGCCAAAAAGAAAGGAACATATTTAAATGGAAACAGGGAATTAGACATAAACTAGGGGGTAATGGAACAACTAGAACAAATAGAAAAACCAGAAAAACAATATGATAAAAAAACCATAAGAAGAAGAGTAACAAATCAAAAAAAAAGAACACAACAAAAAGAACACAACAAAAATTTAGAAAAACTAAAGTGTAGGATAACAAAAGATGTAGGATAACAAAAGATGTAGGATAACAAAAGATGCAGAAAAACATCATGAAGATGATTCTGACACTTAAAATGTCATAAAAACGTTACTGCATATTACCAAAATGTTTTAAACAAAAACCTATATGTAGAAACACAGCAGATAGTTAAAACCACAGTTCTGAGTATGATCTTATACCCTGTTCACACTGAGCCTTTGGAACTCATCTGTCAGGATGGATTTGCATCCACAGCCTGGTGTGAATGCTATCCACTGTGGGTTAGAAATCCAGGCTACCTGAAACTCAGTTGGTAAACCAGGTTCCCACAACTCGGTTGGATTGCTGGATTAGATCTGCACATTACACTGTGGGTCATTTTCAGACCAAACAAGATGGCAGAAAGCACGTTGGCTGAAGTGCGTCCAAAACAAATTAGGAAAAAAGCTGCAACTTGTTCAGATAGTGACACTTTTGCCTTAATTTTGGAATAGCAATTTCATTTGCATGACTTAAGAATTTAATTTTAAATTCAAAATTAAACTTGATCTAATCCAATCCGCCTTCTGATGTGAATTTTTTAAAATTCAGGTGACAGAAAATGAAATCCATTTTGGATGAGATCATTGCAGATGAGATCTGTGCAGACCAAATTCAGCAGTGTGAACAAGGTATTAGGGAAAAGATTAAAAAAGCCTTAAACCTTCAAGTAATAAGAGTAAACACATGTAAATGAAGTCAAAATTAATTTTAAAATAACATTAACACATGTATAAATTTAAATAACTTTATGCATATTTTAAAATATGTATTTAAATTTATATTTTATTTATAATATATTTAAGTTAAATTTGGATAATTTTTAATATTATAACTCTAGCAGTTAAATTTTATTAAAATTGTTTCAAAATTATTTTATAAACACTATTAAATTGCTGCATTTACTCTACATAATTATTATTTTTTAAAATTTACATTTTTTAAATTTTTCTGGATAGAGGCTTAGTTTGTAGTTTTACTTGTACTGCATCTATTTTATCTTTAACTGTTGCAGCCAAATTTTGACAAAATATTTTTAAAATATTTTGACAACTATTTCATGCAAATGCTGCACATACTCTTCCTGATTATTAGCACAATGACAATCAAACAATTTATAAATTTTGATTTTTTCCATAATAATAGATGCTAAAATTTTACTAACAAATATGAAAAAAAAACACAAATATGATTATTTCTGTTGTCTTATGAGTTAGCATTACTGCTATCCTTAACTAAATAAATTTTAAAAATTTAAAATCAAAATAGACATAGAACTAAAATAATTTAAAATTAGAAAAAGAATTTCAAAATTTAACAAATGAGAATCAAAGTGTTTGGAGAACTGAATTTTAATAAGTGAAGATAGAACATTTATTTTGCTTAGTTCTTTTATTTTCAACTTTAACAGTTACCTTTTCCATCATGTAATCACTGTAAGATTAAGACTCTTTGTGTCCTTATTTTCAACTGTTATTAACTTATTTTAATGTTTAAATAATTTTGTGTAAGAGCCTGAAACTCTCTCTCTGGAGGCCATCTGTGCTTGGTGACTCTTAAGACTGGGAGGCCTCTTGGCAAGTGCCTACTGTACCTACTCCAGGAGTGTGCCAACCAGGATGCAGGAGATGCATCACATCAGGGTGTCATTGTTCAGATGTGACGTTTTACTTTTTTTTGGTAGGAACAGCAAAAATAAAAAATACACTTTGCAGCAGAATACAATTTCATATTAAGCAATTTTCACTGTATAAGCAAGAAATCTTGTTGAAAAAATTGTTAGAATAATTGTTAGAATCTGATTAGAAAAACTTTCAAAACTATTTAAAAACACGTTAAAAATTATTTTAAAAAACGTTAACATTTTAAAAAACCATTAAGAACTAAAAAAATAATTTTGTATTAGAAAATAATGAAATTTTATGGAAGCTGTAGGTTCAGTTTGCATGCATATTATGTGGCCTCATCCCACTACTTTACTCATGCCTCATGATTTGAGGAGTTGTATTGTGTACATCTAAATAATTAATACATTGTTTTATGATTTTTTTGTATTATTATTAATATTATTAGTTCATTTAATAATTTTTTTTAAATTTTTAATAATATTTGGATAAACAAAAACTGAATTGGATGCTGCTTTGTTTATTTATCTCAAACTTAACAAAAATTAAAATAAAATAAACAAAGAAAAAGTAATAAAATTCAAGTGATTTCTTGTGGTCAATGCTAAGGTAGTTGAATTTGTCATGCGTAGCTGTCGCCATCTAGTGGCAATTTTCAAGGAATTTTGGAATGACATTTTTGCAGCAGCATGTGTGGGTCTTTTTATAGGTAGTCATGTATGATATAATAAAGCATCATTTTAAACCAGAATAAGAAAAGAAAAAAAAATTAAATCAAAGCAACTTGATTCTTAATAAATTACTAAAACATTTAATTAAAACGTCATAAAATTACCATCACTCTAACAGTGCAAATGTCTATTATAGAGATCTTCAAGATGTTTTTGTGTACTAACTGGCATTTTAATAAAAAAAAATCATTCTCCTATTTCAATATTCCGATATTTTATATTAAATTACTCTTGCGATTACTTCCTTAAACTATTGTATCAGGGAAAACAAATATAAAACATCCGTTTAGCAAAAATGTAAAATATTTATGTATATTGACAAATTCTTTTTACGCAAAAAAAAACAAGAAAAACATCTCAAGGACAAAATAATTTTTATTAGGACTCATGAATCGTGAATGAAATATTAAAACTAATTTAATTATCCCATGTTCGGCTTCCTCGATGCCAAACATATTTCACAACTGACCCCATTACCACCACTACACCAAAATATCTAAATAACTAATGTCATCTACCAAAAAAGTCAACCTCGCATATTAAATAAATGAAATGGGTAAAACAATTGACTGTAAATCGGCATCACACATCCAATGTAACAAGTTCGCAACCCATTATGACGCATGCCTAATTTACAACATTTTTCGTAAGATGCGCATTCTTTGTCATCGTAACATCGTTTTTCGTAAACATCACAACCAATCATTGTGTCACTAGCTGGACACAATGCTTCATCTAATCAAATTAAATAAACAAAACAAAAAATAAACATATTTATATAACCATAATAAATATCGATATACTTACATTGCACAAGTCTTTTATGACGAGGAAATGCAAAAACATGATTTAGAAAGACAACTAAGAGCAAAATATAAACGATAGTCATATCAATCAGCTCAAAGGATACAAAAATAAAGTTTTTCCTGATAGGTGATGTTACGGAAATGAGTTCTAGATGTTAAAAACGCATAAAAATACTTGAAGTTGCATTTCTTTACCCATAAAAATTCAAAACTCAATCACAAGTTGAGATATAAATTTGTATTTTATTGATTTATTTCAAATTATTACAAATTACAGTAACTACATTAAAATAATATAATAATTAGTAAACTATTAAGTAATAAACAAACCGGAAATTATAACATATCATGCGTTAAATCTCTTTTTATCCTTTACAAATAACATAAAATATGTGAAAATATATTTCTCTCATTGAATAGTCAACGGTCGAACACATCCTTGCACACATTGACGTAATCCATTCAATCTTTGACTCGTAAAACAGCATTTTTCATATTCTGTGCACCCATCATCGTCGTAGCATTGACGAATAGTAATAGCACAAGATGCAGTAAAATCTTCCAAAGGGCAGTAACCATTATCTAAAAATAATTTTTAATATCCAGTTACCAATAATAAAAACATGCCAATGCAATTGTGATGTAAAAACCTTCCCATGTTTTAAAAGGCAATAAAATGAAAGTAAAGTTTGTTTTAATGTCAAAGAAGAATGAGGCCAATGCCAAGAAGAATCTATTTATTACTTCTACTTCCCAGGGATCGAATTCAAATGTAAATTAAGGTGAAATCTATTTGATCTCTATTTTTTTTAATTTGCAATTTGATATATTCAGTGTTTAGGTGATATAAGAAATATCTTACGTGGTCGTCCAAGTCCTGGCCCTTGATTAAATGGATTTTGTGTTTGAAAAAACTGACCATCAACAACCAAAAATAAAAATATTGTAAATATTATTGAATATTTTTTCATTTTCCTGTTTTTTTTTCACTTTTTTTTAATGGTTTGTTTATAAGTGCAGTCTAAAGTAATAGTAAAGAATAAAGAAATATATAATAATTATCAAAAAAATAATTAACAAAAAACATACCTTTAGAAAAAAACACACCTGCATCAACTATACAAAGCAACTTATGATTATTTGTTGTCATATGTATAAGAAAAACGCAATAGGGAAAAGAAAAAATGATGTCATAATGCCCTTAGGCATTGAGAATCATCTTCCAAGGACCTTCGTCTATGTTCTATGATAAATAGTAGTGTGTTTTCAATCAAAAATCACACCCCCTTTTCAGCTTCCGAATTCAAATGACTCCCTAATAACAGTGTTTTTGTTAGGGTAATGGTAGAGAAAGAAAGACTTTTTATTATATCACTTACAATAAAATGAAAGAAAGGCATTTATGCAAGAACACTCTAGCATAGTGTTTAATGACACAAACGCGGTAAAATCATGCATTTTACATGAGTGCAGTGAACTTTTTCTCAAGAATTATTTGCATTTATTTTGTTTATCAAAAAAGTTTAGGGATTAAAATTAAACTCAAACTGAATGGGGAGAAAACAGACTTAAAATACATTTTGTTTATTCTAATTATATGTCTTCCTGTTTGAATTTCTCAGGTGCAAATAGTGCTGCTATCTAGTATTAATAAATGTCAACACGAGGGCAATAACTTGTTAAATTCTTAAAGAAATTATATTTATTTACTTGTCTAATAAACATGGACAGCAGGTTTTATTTATTGTTCATTTAACTTTTTACATATTTATTTTTTTTAATGTTAAAACAAAACATTATGACGCAAACTTGTTTTCTTTTTTATTTCTCTCATCGAAGTAGAAGAGAAGAGGTCATTCCACCATGAAATTTTTCGCATGTGAGTTCCCACAGTCTCTTTTTAAGGCTCGCTTGACCTTTTCCTAGTGTCAGCTTGTTGAAGTGTGAGACATAGTATCGTAGAAAAATGGATGATTTAAACACTTTTGGAGGTCCTTTGCCGAAATATAAACTTGTATTCTTAGGAGAACAAAGTGGTGAGTTTAAAAGTGTGTTAAATACACTTTAAAACATCTTACAAATTACCATATTTATACACTTCCTTTTATCCGAACATGTAAACATTTCCATTAATTAAATTCTTTTCTTTAATTTTATAGTCGGTAAAACTTCACTCATAACTCGTTTTATGTATGATACCTTTGACAACACGTATCAGGTAAACCTATTTTTAATTTTTTTTTTTTTGCTTAACATAAAACTAATGATTGCAATTATGTTTGACCTAAAAAATTCAAAAGGCGACTATTGGCATCGATTTTTTATCGAAAACAATGTATTTAGAAGACAGAACCGTAAGACTTCAATTATGGGACACTGCTGGTCAGGAGAGATTTCGTAGTTTAATACCTAGTTATATACGAGATTCAACTGTAGCGGTGGTAGTTTATGACGTCACACGTGAGTACTTACCTTATTCAGTCACTCTTTCTGCAATTACTTTTTTCTTTCCAATTTTTTTTTATTTTCTTTATGAAGATTCTAGGTCGTTTCAACAAACTGTCAAATGGATTGAAGACGTTCGTGCTGAAAGAGGAAAAGAAGTAATCATCATGTTAGTAGGAAATAAAACCGATTTAGGTGATAAAAGGTATTAACCGAATTGAAAATAAACACTTTGCGATTTTTCGTAACAAAACTTCGTTACAAATCAATCCTCGATCTAAGTTGATAAAACGGCGACATTAAAACCGGAAGTTTCTAACAAACAATAGGAAATTAGCACAAAATCATTAGTCTGGTTTCGTCTAATTAGTTTAATTATTCTGTTTACGTTAAAAAACGCAAAGTTTGTAATAAAATTCTTGGAATTTAACTGAAAATTTTCTAATTTTAAACACAAACAGACAAGTGAGCGCGCAAGACGGCGAGCAGAAAGCCGAAGAACTTGGTATCATGCATGTGGAAACGAGTGCTAAAGAAGGATACAACGTGAAACTGGTGATGAAATATAATAAAAGGCAAAACCAAGATGTGCAGCAAAGATTATGTTACTAAAGCAAACTGCTCTCCATGTCAGTTATTTCAAAGAATCGCCGCTTCCTTGCCCGGAATGAAAGCCACCGACGAGTCAGCGGTGCTAGCCCGTATCCTTGCACTTATCACCTTTTCCTATCCTTTAAATACACTGATAAAACTCCTTAACTTCATTCAAATGTAGATGAGACGGTCGTGTTGGATCACAACAGAAAATCAATGAACCACACTAACCAAAGCGCATGCAGCTGTTGACTCGGAAGACAGGGTCACGAAAGAAAGAAGACACTTTGCAATTCATCACAAACGCAACTTCATATACAAAAGCAAGATGCATAAAAGTTTTATAAATAAAGTTTGACTTCTTTATTATAACCAAATCAACTTTTACATTTAATTCATATATTTTAGGGATAAAATAAAATTAGTTTTTCTTTCAGGATCCAATATGGCTGCTCAGCAATTGATAAATTCAAATAAATTGTATTATTTTTATTAAAAAATATGAAATTTATACATTTTTAAAAATATTTCTTTCAGTTTCGTATTCAATTTATTAGATGGGTATTACAGATAAATAGCCTGAAGCCGTAAATCATCAGTAGTGAGCTGATGGGTAGACCCAGCATGGTGCAGAGCTAATTCGGGCTAATTGGTTTCCTACGCCCAACGCGGACTGCTCGGGTCAATGGGGGGAGAGAAAAAAGATGTTTAAAATCGCGGCTATGATTAATTTATAAATCTAAACGATCAGTATGAGTCTGGATAAATGGGGAGGGAAAAACTCATCAACACTGTAAGATAAAAGGGGTGTTCGGTTTATTAGTTTTCTCCTCCTCCATCATTATAACCCTTTGCGCAAATGTATTGACACACCCCGCCTGCTCATCAACAAGCCAATTGATAAAAGCTGTGAAAGCTTTTTCCATCTGTTGCCATAGCAACTAAAATGGCGTTTATTTATATGCTAAAAGCAATGCGTGTCTATATTACTTATTCAGCTCCAAACATAAACAATCTGTGAGATTAGAAAAGAATTTGCTGCACCCTGGTGATAGAAATCGTAAATTTATTTACTGCCATCCAGTAGCAGAAACGAGAAGTTAATACAAATCGTGACAAAATGATTTGAGCTATTTAAATGGTGTATTGATTTTGATAATTGTCTTTTTTCTTCCGTAATAAATAGACTTAAATTAAAGTTACACAGACATAAAAGAGGTCAATCAAAGTGACTTGAATTGAAGCAGCAAAAGAGTATTTGTCTAGTATGAATGGAGAAAAAGTGAGATGAACAAACGGACAGAGTCAATGGTTTGTTGATTTAGATTAACACGGGGGTCCCCTTTCAGGATGTCGCCTTCGTCAGCGTCCACATTTTGATAAAAGATGATAAATGAGATCATTAGGAAAGGTTTCATTGTGGCTAGCACACAAAAGACTTCATTGTGACTCTGCACTGGAATTTAACCGTTGCCCATTCACAAGTTACGTCACACGCAATTGGGGCCGTGGGATGATAACACATCTGTTTAGCCAGGAGGAGTAATCATCGTTTCAGATACACTACAGAATGTTACGAGGGGTCTAATAAAAGTTATAAAACCATCACAGAAAAACACAATTGTCAAACCACAACGAGTGAAAATACAATCACAAACCGAAACTAAACCATCACCTGCTGTATACATTTCTCCGCCATTTTTTTCTTTCTTTTAATGTCTCAAGTAATTGCTCTATTGGTGTTTGTTGTACACACACATTAAACAAAATGTTTTATTGCACCTTCGTATTTTGATAGATACAGTTGACACGTTTATACAGGTCATCAAAATACCTCTACACACACCTGGCTGCATTCCAACACTTTAAATATAAATCGTAAATATTTTCCTTTTCGAAACTTAAACAAAAAATTTAAAAAAATTAAATTAAAATTAAATTAAAATTATTTCTACAATTATAATATTATTCTTAACTATATACCAGTTTAAATAAACTGAATATGAAATAATGTCAAGGTTTCAATTCGAAAATTAAAAAAAACAAGACCTAATATATATACACACAAGAAAAGAAATGTAGGAAATAAATATGTGAATAGAGATAAACACCCAGAATAAAGATGAGTTTTGTCCTAGTCCTTGCTGGTTGATTACTGTGATTGATAAACCTCAATTGAATGAGTGACAAGTTGCAAAAAAATAATAATAATCCTACTAAGTTGCACGCATTGCATTAGGGGATGCTGGTTTCTATTGTAAAATATTTAAAAAAAGAAGAAAAAAAAATATTTACAAAAAGAAAATCAGTTCGAGGAATTATAAACTTATAATCAGTCGATGAACTTGAGAAGAAATTAATAATATTATAATCAAATAATAAAAATGATTACATTTCAAATAAATATTGCTAGGAAATGAAACAGTAGATAGCAATTAGCAAATAGAAAAATTATTCAATAATTCAAAGAAAACATTTTGTAAACATATTTTTGCTACCTCTACTGTGTTCAATTCAATTCAAGTGTTACTGTGGAAAAAGCAACAGATAAGAGAGTGTTTGAAGAAAACAAATGTTAAAAATAAGTAAATTCTTGAATTCTTATCTTGAAATTTGCAAGGAAAACAAAAATTAAGAAAATTTGTATTTCTCCAATGAGAAAAGCAGAAAACAAAGAAGTAGCATCCAACCAGAAGACAAATCACGAAGAGCCAATAGAATCTTGCGGTGTGTTATTCTACGCAAATATTAAAAATTCAATTAAAAAGAGAATTTATCGAAAATCTATTCAACTCAACAAGATTTATTAACTGTATGTTTATCCATAATCGCGTGTTGTTTCTATCCAACACTTCATCTTCCCTATTATTTCCGCTCCGCCCATAATGACGTAACGAGCGATGACTGACAAGCATAGTTTCTCATTTATACCAAGAACAAGTTATTGAATCTGTCTCTGGCTGGCGCTGGCATCTCAAAATCCAGCACATACTCACTGGCTCCGACACAAGCAGTCGAGCGAGAATTGCAGAGGAAGCGACGAAGATGCGAACCCACACGCATTCTACATACTCATCGACTCACGTCACGTGAGAATCAAGTCCGAAATCCGAGAGGAAAAAGGGTTGAACCAAACCCTTCCACTCGACTGAATAACCATGACCAAACCTGCGGAGCACGTCAAACGTCCTATGAACGCATTCATGGTCTGGTCCCGGCTGCAGAGAAAGAAAATTGCGCAGGAAAATCCCAAGATGCACAACTCGGAGATCAGCAAACGACTCGGATCCGAGTGGAAACTACTCACCGAGTCTGAGAAACGTCCATTCATCGACGAAGCTAAACGTCTCAGAGCCCAGCACATGAGGGACCACCCGGACTACAAGTACCGACCGAGAAGAAAACCAAAAACATTGCAGAAACACCACAATTCGTCAAGCTACGCGTTTCCACTTTCGTACATTCCTGCAGGTGTTTTCAACTCTTTCGCCTCGTTCCATCATCATCATCCACATGGACCCTCCCCTCATCCTTGTTTGCCTTTTCACCATCCCCTTGCTCCAACTGCCCCTACACATATCCCCGCCTCCCCATCTCCACCCACGCGAACCCCTTACGAAGTGGACTCTCTTAAAACACCCGCACACATCTCTCGATCGCCACCCCTGTCGGCATCAGCTGTAGTGACCAGTGGCTACTACGATGCCATCTCGAAATACATGACCCCAAATTCGGTCGCGTCCACCGATTTCAACAACACCTGTCCCGGATCCGCTTCGCCGTCGGGTTACGGTTTCGTTCCCGCTAAACCAACACCAATTACGGCTACTGCAGCCGCTTACTGCGGATGCGCACCCACTTATTTACCCACGGAAATTCGACGACCACTTTCGGTAATAGAAACATTTCTTTCGTCAATTTTTTACAAATAGAACTTGATTTCAATTTATAATTGCTTAATCGAATTTTAAAGGTGCGTAAAAGAAAAAAATGATTTATGGGTATTAAAAGATAATGGCAAAATGTTGCGTAATAATGAGTTTTTCCGGTATGCAATGATAATGGAATGACTAAAGTAGTTAATTAGGTTTGGTATGGATATAAATTGTTGTATAAATAAAGTTTGAGACACAGGTATAATATATATTATACCTGTGTCTCAAACTCGTAAATCATTATTTATTTATTTATTTAAACCTATAGGTTTAAATAAATAAATAATGATTTATAGAGTTATGTTATAATGAAAATGAATTATAGGTCTATTGGTGTGTTTAAAGGATGTGATGTAATTAGAGTAATGGTTCGGGGTGGATGAAATGTAAATCTTAGATCGTCGACATTTGGACATTGAAAAGCCAAATGCATCGATCCGTGACTAGTGAGAGGAAAAGAATCGTCGAAAAGACCCTCTCTCGTTCATAAAGACTCGACACTCTCCTTCACTGGTTGCCTGAGCGATCACTACAGAAGAACACAAAACCACCAGCGCCCTCGACCATTCACAGCACACAACGGATTAAAAGAGAGAGAAAAAAAGAAAGAAAAAGAAGAGAAAGGCCCATTGCACATAGGGCACTTGTGTCGCTATTGTGCCGTTTGTTTGGTCAAAAGGGAGAAACGACCGACCACCCTCTCATCTATCACGACCAGGTCCTGGTTCGACATTCACAATATAACAATGCGATAATTCCTATGGCTTTTCACTATGGTGTATGGCGATACGATGTACCCGTGTAGAGCACGAGTATTGGAAAAAATACACTTCTAAATGTATACATTTAGAAATGTATTTTTGAAATAAAATACATGGAAAAAATACATTTCTTAATGTATACATTAAGAAATGTATTTTTTCCAATACTTGTTTACTTCAAACTATAGTTTGTAGTAGACAAGTATTTTATATGCTATTTTTATCTTTTTATTATTCCGTTATATTTGCATTTTTGCTGAGATGTGAGAAACGGTCGCGTCCGTTTCTATAATGCGCGCGATGCATCACTTGCAGCTATTCGAGTGAAAAATCGATTTTTTTTAAAAATATTTTTTATTTTATTTAAATAATCTTAAAGTGAAATAATTATCATTTTTGTTTAAAATCTTTTGTTGGATTTGTAAACTCTTGTTTACAATCCAAGTTTCCGGATTTTAAACTTTACTTTTCACTCAACTGCGCATTATCTATTTACTCAAACTTTGTCAGCCATGTTGAAAACACATCGCAAGATACAAACACACACTGTAGTATCACGGTCACCGTCCCTTTTGACCATCTCATAGCTCACGTACTTGTATACATGGTATGCTCCCCTCCGCCATTGTACTTGCAACAGGTGGGTGTTAAGACTGGGGGGAAATGTCTTCTAATGTCAGCGACACCATGCAGAGCCGATCATTGCGCACGGATGCTGTACTTGCCGTGTCCCCCTATTCTATTGGAAAGCGTGGGAAAAAATAACGACCAAAATATACTTCAAAAATCAGACATTTTCCGATTTTACGTACAAAATCAATAAACAATTGTTTATTTATTTTGTACGTAAAATTATTATCTTACAATCGAACATTAAAACGATTCGTATATTAATGTTCGATTGGAAGATAATATGTTTGCAAACTTCCGGTTTCACATTTGCTATTTTGTAAACTAAGACTTGGAAGTGAGCGCTGTTGCTGTTTTTCAATTTAATCGAAAAATATGTAACAGAATTTAGTTTTATTTTGCAACTTTACGAAAAATCGCAAAAATTTCATTGCTTTAGAATTTTAGATATTTTTTATTGTTGACATTTTAATATGAACATACAGTGGATTTTAAAATGGCGTGCACAGAAAAGAATGTAGCGTATCCGTTAAATGACAGGTGTTTGAATCCGACTAAAGTTTGGTATTTGACATAAAATAATCCAGTTTGGTATTCAGTATATCTTGTCAAACAAGGCTGGAGTTTGAAAGCGTGTGGAGAGAGAGAAAAAAAATTCACACGGCTGCCACATAATCTAATCGAGTAACGGGTGAAAAGAAGTTGGATGAGTGTGAAAAGTAAAAGGCAGGGGAGGGGTTGAAGGGGGCAAGAGGAGGGTTCGCTTAACGTTTCAAGCGCAACCAATGGTGTCACCTTGGTCATTCAATCAGATTGAGTGGGCCATTCACGCGGCCCCAAATGCCAATACACAGCAAACAGCAAGCGAGCACATTCATCCATCTTTCTGTGTTGTATAAAAGTTTCCTTTTAACCCTTTACTGCCATTAAATTATATTTTCAAACAGAATAAAAAAATTGATTTTCTTTATGTATTTTGCAGTTGTATCTTCAATTTTGATGTATGTACAATGACTCAAAGAAGAGGGGAGGGAAAGCACTGAAAAGACACGTAGAAAAATAAAGTAAATCAAAATAAATTTAAAGAAAAAAAATTATATAAAAATATAAATAATAAATTTAAAAATAAAAAAAATAATAATAATAAAAAAAAAATGTGCTACGAATTACCAACAACCCCGAGGGGTATTTTCGCAGCGTGAATCACAAGGTGTGAAGGGGAACTGGACTGACAAGATAAAACGGAAGATGATGGACTAAGAATTCACACCTGCACAGTGGCAGCCCCCACACCTGAGCACGGATTACAAGCAGATCGAACAAATGATAACAGGTGTCTCGTAGATATCACGTGTCAAAAGATCATTTCGCCCAATTTTGAACAACTCCCTCCATAAAAATTATGTTGGAGTCATCTGGTGACAAATTATATGTGCGTGCTAATTTTAAATGCAACTCACTCACTATACATAACTCTACAATTCAAAGATTTTTTTGAATTTAAAAAAAGAAGAAAAAATGAAATATATGAGGCCACTGCTATATAAGATACGTGACTAAGGATTTAGTGTTGTAATGTGTACAAAACAAGTTGGACGATTAAAAGAGGAGAAAAAAATGTTGTTTTCAATTTGTGTTCTCTCATTGGTGTAATTTGTAATTTTTTTCTTATTAATATTAATTGTTTATTTTTTTATTATTTTTTTTGCAAATGTTTATTAAAATATTTACCCGACGTGTACGTCTTTATATTGTGCTTGTTTTTATTCGTGTAATAAAGTTGAAGATTTTCATTTTATACACACTTGTTGGACTTCTCCAGGTGTGATAGAAGAAAAGCTGGACCACGGGAGGGAAACGAGTTGCAGTGAGGCACCGCGACGATTATTAGCAAATATAAATGGTGCACAGGTCAGAGGGGGTCAACTCTTCACACAGTTCACTGTGAGAATCGACAAATACCAGGCCGCTCGATGCCACAGGTAAACCCTCTTGGGAGTCCTTACAGGCCTCCCAGTGTGCACTGTCCATTCTTCTTGTAACCTGAGGGGGTGGCCAACTTCTTTTGTGTTCAAGAATGCAATAAGACAACCTTATAGGTAAACTTAATTTCCTATTTTAACATTTTATTTGATAAATCTCTTATTTTTTTACCAATTTTTCAATAAAAAGTTAATTAATTTCTTATTTATTAATTTATTTGTCTGTTTATTGCTATAAAGTAAATAAAAATTTTTGAGTTTATGTTCAATTTCAAATGAATAATTTAACAATATTTTACACACAAAAATAAAAAAGAGAAAAAAAATATGTATATAACTTTTCCTTATATAATATTTTTTAATTTTAATTTTTTTTTCCTATATAACTCGAAAACAAAATTACTGCTTTTAATTATCAACACGAACTAATTAAAACGAATGCGCGCAATTGCTACGATGTGAAGAGATGAGAAGGAGTATAGGGAGGGGGTTATAGCATCATCATGCAACCAATAGAGTATAACACTCATAATTCAAGCTAGAGTTATGCGCAAATGCAATAGAATATGGTTAGGGGTGGATTTAAGGGGCATCACACACCAATTAAAAGGAGTCACTGATGAGGAAAGATGATGCAAAACGCTTATGAAAACAGAGCTGCATAAATGAAGGGGTTGAACAGACAACTTAATCTTCTTTTCTGTCAACATAATAGATGAGTCAAGCTGAGTTACTTCATTTTCTCATCGAGTAAATTGCATCGAGTCAAAATATAAAAAAAATCTTGTGCGAATTCTACCTTCAGTCTCAAGCCTGCCATCTTATGATTAATCATAAGCAACACTTATAAATATGGGAAGATGAGATGGAAGGGAGAAAAAAAGACAGGAAAGAGAACTATGTTATTCTGCCCTCGGGGTGTATATTATAATGTCATGTAGGACACATCAAGTTTCATTTTGTTTTTGTTTTTTTTTTGTTTTTATTTCTGTTTTGTTTGTATGATTTTGGTGCGGAAAAAGAAAAATGTAAATAAAGACTTATTCATGTCGGCATCTTTAAAGATGAAACTTAATTAAAGAAAATGTCTAATGACACAAGGTAAAGAATTCTATGTATGAAGAGGTTGGGTAGGGGTAGAGGTGTTATTAAATAACAAACAGAAGCTGACTGAAAACCAAAATAGAGAAGGATGAGATGGGATGGGAGGAGTTTGGAAAAAGTTTTCATTAACGTCAGAGTATTATTTATGACAAGTTGTACACAGGCATTAAACAACATAATGAAAAGAAAAAAGATTAAGAGATAAAAAAAATGCAAACAAAAGAGCAACGAATAGTCGAGGAGGCGCAAAAGGACGAAGGACGAAATTATATATCAAAGGTCAAGTGTAAACAAAAGAAATGGAATTAAATTGAGATGGAAAAAAATGTAATGACAAGTTAATTCACTTGTAATTTCACTTTAAATTTAATGTGATTTAATTTTTTTTTTATTTTTATTATGATATTTTTTTAGAGTTGGTGGTGTAATTTAAGAAATGAACTTTTCTAGTGAAATCTTGCTAAGTAAAAATGATTTACGGGTGTGTGCTAGGCACTTAGATTACAAGCGCTTTTCTCTCGCATGGACGGGGGCATTCTTCCGTTTCACTTCTTCACACAATCCCCATTAACAGACGTGTTGGTATTTGTCATTATGATTAGAGCAAAAGCCATCGGGCGGCACTAACCGCTATTAACTTCTTCGGTAGCAGAGCGAGGGCGCTTAATGCTTTCCATTACAACACGCCTTCTATCTATGACGAACGGCTTATTAATTGCCCACAACGAACCTCGGTATTAACAATTTCCAATTAAATGTAATAGTAGATTTTGCTTTGTTGTAGCGAGGGCCACCTATATATATTCATTCGATGCAAAATGAGAAGAAAATTACTCGTTTTTGTTCCTTTTTCTTCTTAATTTACATTAATTTTTTTTCTTTTAAATTTGAAAAAAATCATAAAATATATAAAAATTATTTTAAAATTTGGTCTCTCAACTGTGTCTGGTGAATATGTTCGTTTTCGGGTTATCGTCCGCCATTCTTAAAGCAATGCAAATGAGTCTCATTTGAATGCGCTCGCAAGAGCGTTCAAAGAACCAAGTACACACGGACGCTATACGCAGCCATTTGCAGTTCCCCTCAGGGTAGAACCCCTCTGTCCTTTCTCCAGGCAACTTGACCGTTCATTTGTCACCCAAAGAAAAGGAGAAACGGAGCGAAGCTGCGCACCGCTGTACTCCTCCTCTTGTGCACCCATCTTTCCTTTCTCTTTATATTCTTGACTTTGGCTTCCATATTCACTACATCGTTTTCACGTGAAGTTCATGGCATTCTGCCAGAGAGAATTTTATATCTTATTTTAAAACTCTCCTTACATAAAAATAAAACAAGAGTTAGAAAATAAAGCAAAACTAAAACGTGAAAATCGCAAAATGTAAACATGAGTTCCGCCTGCACTTAATCACCTAAAGAAATCGAGAGAGGGTTAAAAGAACCTTTCTATTGTGCAAAATGTCGCCTACAGTGAGGTATAGAAAATGAGGGTGAATTGAACTAGTTAAACCACACCTGTAGTTGCAAACATACTGTAGACTCGTTTTGTCGACCCTAAGCAATAACAATTTTTAAACTCTCTAATAAACTTGAAAAGTTTTTTGAAAAAATAAAATTATAATGTCATTATTTCGCACAAATATCATTGTAAAACACAACAATAACTTAAAACAATATTTATTTAAATATATTTACACAAATTAAAAAAAAAACTGTTTAAAACCGGAAATTTTTGAGAAAACAGATAATAAACACCAAATTGTTTTCAAAAACATCAAAAACACAAATATCTAAATGTTTATCAACCTTGAAACTATACGCAGCCCACAAGGCGTAATTTTCAGTAATCTTTTCACCATCTGCTTGCTCTTTGTCTGCAAATGTACACTTGAGGTGAGTTGAGACCGTGGTCAACACGACATCCCCTCCCACATCTTCTTTGCTTCTTTTATGTCGAGGCTTTGTCTTTCCAATTGGCCTCACCTTTTCAAACCCAGGGTCACTGTAGATGGGTATACCTGATATTCTTGAAAAGAGGTAGGAGGAGCTCTATTGCCGACATCACATTTGTTTAGTCTATTTTCGGATCGCGACCCGAATTAGACACCTTTTGGCCTGGATTAGCCTTAATTTGCCCACAAACGACGTGCTCTATACAGGTATACACAGGTAATAAAACAATGTAAAAGAGGGGAAGTAAATAGGAAAATAAAAAGGTACAATTCAAATTGTGTTTTTAAAACGGAAATAATAAAATGGAAAACAATTTTAAAAAAAATTAAAATTCAAAATAATATTAATTTTGACAGCGAGCAAATGTAAGCAACAGGGGTACCTTGACTGCACGACATCAATCAAAATGAAACATTAAATTTATGACTTTCAACCGACCATGCCTCGAAGCCAACTATACCACAGGCCCCTCCCCTCAAACTCCTCCTGGCCAGGTTTAGATGAGTGATGAACCCATCACCTCCCTCTCCCCTCTTTTATAGTTCCCCTCCCTTCACCTAGCAGCACTCAGCCGCCATGCAGTCTGCAAGCACCGCATATCACATATATAGTGTAAAAGTTTACAAATTAATCAGTTGCTGAGTAGAAATAAATGTCACTCACACTTTTAATGACTCGCACACTTCAATCATTTGTTTATATGTGCAGCGAGCAAGTTGACTGAGCAGAGAAAATTGAATTTCCACAAAGTGGACCCGCGAGACAACAAGGGACAATGTTTCACACTTAGTCGAGATGAAACTCTTTCATAATAAATATGGTTTGGGCCGTGCAATCACTTATTAGAACACGCAGCCGCATACTAAAATCGCACGAATCAATTGGCTAAATGAGAGAAGGAAGCGCTGCAGGAAAGTTTCGAGTTTGTCTGTAGAGAAAAATGTTTACAGTTCTAGATGCAGCTTATGGCGAACCAAAGGCGTGTGTCCTCGGTGCCATGGAGCGGTAAGAGAGTGAAGAGGGCGCTTTTGTAGATGACACCAAGGGGGCATTTATTATAAAGTAGAGCGCCCCCTGGTTCCAAAAGCTCAAAGCGAGCATAAGAGAGAGAAGGGACCGAGGACAAAAGAAGCCCTCAGAATAAATAAATTGGCCACCAATACGTGTTTGTAATCTGTCCCCATACAGGCCAACCGACAGAAAGGAAAAAAAAGAGACGCAGGAACAGCAGCGCCTCTAGCGGCCTTTCTTCTCTCTCCTTCGTATTCAAGCATATACAATGGGTAGCAGAGGCAACCTGCTGGAAAGATGGGGGAGGGGGTGAATGGCAAAAACCCGCAACCCAATGGGAAATGGATGGAGTCACTCACTATACTCTGATTCTTTACTCTTGTGTGCGGGTTGCTGCTGCCTTGTCCGTCTCTTTGGTGTTACCACAATAGGGACACAAAAGACGGCTTGAGAGTGCGAAAATCCAGTGCACTAGTAAAAGAGAGAAGGGGGACTGAGAATTGAAACCATAGCAACTTAGAACATATGGAAAAAAATTTCTTTTGTGTTCACTAACTTGTCTATTTATAGTAATTCATTAGCCCATTATAGAAAAACAAACTGGAAAACAAATAAAAATACATTTTCATAATAATTGCATTCTTATCGAATGTAAAAATATTATGCTAATTCCGTGAAAAATGTAAGGATGTTTAATGTTAATATTACATTTCCCTATTAAAATAAGTGATTTTGAAATTTGTCAATTTATTAACTACGTCGTTATTTTTTTCATAATATTTTAAAGGTTTAAAATTGTTCAAATAGAAACTTAGGAAAAAATTCCCCAAAATCTGAAAGAATTTAAAAAATGTCTCAAAGTAAGGTAAGCAGCTTAGACATAAACAATTTCAAACCCTAAGCTAAATAAGAATCCAAACTAAACCAATCCCTTAAACCTAAAATTACTGCATTTCTGCCACAATACCCTCTTAAAATCAATTTCCCTTCTAAACCTTACATCATTCATTCACACAGTAATAACCATTTGCCAACTTGAAGAAGCAGGTTATGGATGTCAAAGTAAACTAAAGAAATAAAAAGAAAGCGTCAAAAGTGGGGGGAAAAGGTAAAATTAACAGGTGTGCTTTAAACAAGTACGTTTCCACACGAAAGTTCCGAGAGAACTTTGGTGACAATTCACTCTCACATGACTTCACGTGTATAGAAAACCAACAGCGACCATGGCAGGTATATGGCCCGAACTACAGGAGGGGGTCACTAGATAAACCCCCGTCGATCGGCAATTGTTTCACACAGGTAAGAAAAGGTTCACTCTAGGATGTCCCACCACACCTCACAGGAGTGGGCGGATGGACCTGGACCAGGTGTTCACAGCCCCAGGGCACGATTTTCTGCGCCAACGAAGCCCAGATGAGGAAGGGATAGGGAGAGTAAAGAGGACGGCTGTCACCTTTTGCGCAGGTCTTTCTCGATCCAGTGCCGATCAATGGTGAAGTCGAAGCCAGTTGTGTGGGGACAATGAGCATCACATCCCCTTTCTGTATTTCTATGAAGCCCCATCCATCGTATGTGTTTGGACTCAGTGTGTTCCCTTTGAACTCACACACTTGTGAATACACGACTAATACTGCTGCTGCCTATGACCCATCCTCTATCAACTCCAATGCATTTGTCCATTCAAACCTCCACCCACGATCGTAAATTCTCGACAAGTCGCTCTTCGCTTCGCTACAGGTGGCCGAAAGTCAAATCAAATGAAGTTTCAACTCGCACTTAATCATTCAAATACAGTGAATAATCTTTTTAACTTAAAACGTTCAAAAATTAAAAATGTGTTCTCATTCAATTATTTATGCCATTGATTACAATGGAGATTATGAATTTAGTACAATATTCAACAATAAAGTTGTATTAAGTGGAGGTGTTTGAAATGCAATTGATATTTTTTATTGTTATTTCAAACTGATAAAAATAAATTTGTATACAGTATATAAAGATAAAATAATAATAAATAAAAAAATAGTTTATTATTATTTTAAATTTTTCATGAAAAGGATAAACAAAATAGGATAAGAAATAAGCGCACATATTTTTAATGTTGATTAGCATAGATTGTGTTGCTCAGGCAACAGTAGAGTCAAGGTCGGTTTTGAAAGAAACACACACCTGACTGCGCATATCACCACACCCCGAGGGGTAATACTGAGAAAGAATACGCGGAAGAGGGGTGGGAAATAAAAGAATTCTTTTCCCACCCCCACCTCCACCAAAACCCCCCTTCAACTTCTCAAAGACCAACTGGAGATTCAAAGTTAAGCTGCCATGTGGCCGAAAGAGGGTCGGGCTCATTGAAATGCTCTCAGCTCCCATTGGATCGCAGCCCCACTTACGTCATTCGCGCCAATTGCCACGTGCTTTGATCGACAAATAGTAGAATAGACGCACGAAGAGCATCACAGATGCAAACTACCGAGGTAGGAACAGTCGACAGTGCAGAGGTCTACAGACACTACTCGTTCACCTGTGAAATGGCAACTCCAACCAAACCCAACGATCACGTCAAGAGACCCATGAATGCTTTTATGGTATGGTCAAGAGCTCAGAGAAGGAAGATCGCTCAGGATAACCCGAAAATGCACAATTCCGAGATCAGCAAACGACTTGGAGCTGAATGGAAAATGCTTACCGAGGGTGACAAACGTCCCTTTATTGATGAAGCGAAGCGACTTCGAGCTCAGCATATGCGCGATCATCCAGACTATAAATACCGACCAAGAAGAAAACCAAAGACACTAAAAAAAGATGGCTACCCGTACTCTTTGCCCTACTTATCCGCGGCTGCAGGTTTGGATCAAATGCGTTCTGTGCAACAGAGCTTTTTGCCGCCGTCCTTCAGCTCAAGTCTGGCCGCACATGCTGCTGCTGCTGCGCTCGACTCGAGTGAAAAGGCACGGCTCAGTGCAGCGTTCATGCCCTACTCGCACATGGAACCTACATCAGCCGCCCAGGCTGCGTACAAGAACTCGTTAAGCAGTACACAGGCCGAGTTGAGTGCAGCGGCTGCCGCATACAACTCGCCTTTGTCGGCTTCACTTTACTCCTCAGCAGCGGCTGCTGCTGCAGCTGTATCTCTGCCCTCTCTATCACCTCTAACTTCATCAGTAGTGAGTGGTGGACTTGGTTTATCGACCAGCCCGGGTACCTCTTCTTCACCGCATCATCATCAACCGGGACTTACATCAGCATTTATGCCTAGTTATAGCCACGGTTATCCTAATTTCCAAGACTTCAGTCGACGTCCTTTATCTGTAATCTTCTAACAACACGTAGCCAAGGTAGGCAAAAACAAATCAAATGAGGAAAATATTTGACAAAAACTTTTGAACTGACTGATGAATTACCAAAGATAAAAATCCATAGCAGGAAAATTGTGGTATAGTTTTGAAAAAAATAATTGTAAAGAAATAGTTGCACTTGTTCCTAGTTATGTTAATCATTCCTGCTGGACCTTAACTTTTGATCATGTCTGTGATGATAATGATGATGATAAACATTTTATTGCTTTTTTTCTCATTTTTAATTTTTAATTATTATTAATTATGTATTTTTTTTAAAGTGACAAAGATTTTTGTATTGTAAATCATTTGTTATTCATGTAGTTGTGTAAAAATAATAGTTAATATGTTAAATTTTTAACTATACAAGTGTTTATAATGGCAGTTATTTTGCCATATTAATCTTTTTCTTTTCTTTCATTATTACTACACCTAAATATTTCTTATTTCCACTCATGACAAAAATTCTTGTTCTTGTCTTATAATTATTTTATGTTCATAATAACATTTTTGTAATAGATCTAAAAAAAATAATAACTTTGTTCTTAGTTGAATAAACTGCTAAACATGTTGTATATATTTTTTCGAAAATTATTGAATTCAATCTCTTATAAAACCAATACACAAAATTCAAAAAAAAAATTATATAACTGATGAAAAATATTTACCACTATTGAAAGAAAAAAATTCTACACAAACAGCAGTAAAAGTTTATTTTGATTCAAATATAAAGTAATATTGCATTGACAATAAGCATCATTAGAGGTTTGCCAGTGGCTTCCGCTTAATTCAAACATGCAATTGAGGAATTCTAATGGAAACACATAATCTCAATTCTGATCAAAACCTGCAACAAAAGTGAAATATTTCCCACATAACTAAACTAGACGGGAAGCTCTCTTTTCTCTTAACCGGAAGTAGACTAAAAATAACGAAACGCCATTCAAACGATGAATTTGTACAAATTATTCAATAATGTAACCAAAGGATTCACGTAACACTAAACAGAAGCCAAAGGTCAAGCTCAAAAATCTATTGAAGGCAAAGAGAGGGGGGTTCCTGCAAAGCAACATCTGTTTCATGTAGGGGTTGTTCAATGTGTCATTTGTGGTGCAGGCCCCTATTCAGTGAGTGAAGAGATATCAATGCTCTTTGAAATGCTTAATTTATTGCCAAGCATACAAATGATCAAATGTGCTAACAAATCACAACATACAACATTGTTAAAGCCTGTTTGGTAAGTATAATAACTCTTTTTAACACTATTTTCCTCTTTCTATTCAACATGAAAAATTGTATTAAACTTTAATCTCTTTCTAATGAAACTTTTTATTATATTATTATTCTTTTCAAATTTAATGTATTTATTTACTTTGATCCAACTTTTTCAAAAGAAAATATATTTATAAAAATATATAATAATGACATATCATAATTTGTCGATTAAGAGGCTCAATGAATGAGTTTTTTCCCCTCTCCTAAGAAATAGGGAGTTTGAGAGAGGTTTGAAAAAGGCAAGTTGAAGCCAAATAGCAAAGGGAAATGCGAAAACTTTTTCTCAATGCACTCAACACTTTTGCAAGTTGTCGTAAAGAATATGGAAAATTGAATAGGGAATGGGAAAGAAAGAAAAATGAGAAAGCTCAAAGTTGCAATAGATATACATAAAAATAAAAATAAAAGTTGTTGTTGAATACATGACGAGAGGAAATTGCAAACAAATTAGTTTTTGTCCTATTTTTGTACTCATGTTTGAGACTGTTTCACATTTGAATTGGAGCATTTGCATTATATCCTGTTTGTTCTGGTTGTTTATTCCGTTACACCTGAGCAGATTCAACACACACATTCGAACACCCACTCAATGCCGGTGATAATTTAACTTTTGTATTTCCTTTTGCGACATCAGTCAGCACGTGCCTTGTTTAACTCATTAATTTCAATCGTTTTGAAATAATAAAAAATACTTTACAAAAATAAATTAATTACAAGGAAAAAAACTAAGTGATATATAAAATTAACAAAAACTTTTATCAAGGATTTCAATTGATTGATTAATGTACAATGATCGAGCATAAAATGCTTTTATTTTAATGCACCTTTAAAACACTGTGAAGCTGCTTTTTTCTTTATTTACAGAAATGTTTTCTATTCACTGACAACACAAATAATTTTTTTTGTTCAATGTATAGATGGCAGACATAGGCATCGTCCTCAAACAAAACCAGATAAACAAAAGCCTTTTTTTTAGTCTTTGTTTCATCAGGTGGTCGGGAGGAGTAGACGAAAAGTATTGCACTAAGTCCACAATTGAAAAATGACTGTACAAACTTTTTTATTTCTGTTTAATCGTTTGAAAAAGAAAATAAATTGAGAAAGTTGTTTTCAAAATTTAGATCAATTACAAGCACTATAATTTGTGACTGAAATAGATTAAAATCTTGCTATTATTTTCAATAGATTAAACCAGAAAATGTTTATTGTTAAAAATTGAAATCATCATTAATTTTTTTCTTTTATGAAATAATGGTTTATGCAAGAAGATTCTTTTTAAATTAACATGTGCTTGATAAATAATAGAATTCATGTAGCTTTTTATTTGATACATCTGTTACTTGATTGTATAATCATAGAGTGAAAGGATAGCATCTAAATGCAATTTTAAAATGTTACGAATATAATAAAAAGGATAAAGGATGTTTAATTATTGTTATATTCTATGAATAGGTACTAAGAACTCATACAGTTTCAATAAAGTTATCGGTTAAAATACAGAATTTATTTGTTATTAAATAAGTTTTAAAGTAATTAAACTTTCTTTTAAAATTGCATTTACAAACTTAGAAAATAATTATTATAAATTAAAAAAAATTTAAAGTAGTCAACAACAAAATTACCTCAAAGCCATTTATAATTTTCTGTTGTAAATTAACTTTTTTTCCTGAAATACTTCACTAAATGACATTGATATGTCAAAGTTCTACCTGTTTACAAGTCATTTTTTGTGCTAAAGTACTAAAGGCCAAACTCAGTGAGATCTCCGTTGTGAGTAAAGAAAATAAGCTACATATTTAAATTATTCTTAATTATATATCTTAAGTTTTATAAGTTTGTGTATTTTCTACAAGATTTTTAGTTGATATTATAAGTTGAGTAAAAAACAGATATCTTAAAACTATTTTTCAAGATTTAAATTTGAATAGCATTGTGCGATTTTAAAAAATCTTTCCAAAAACTGTCACATTACCACAACGGCGCTTTCGCATTACAATCTCATTTACCGAGTTAAAAAACCAACTCAATTAATTCCTACAAACACTTAAAATCTAAATAAATCCAACTCATCATCTCTTTCCTATTTATCAAACATAATTATAATGTTTGAACATAAAAATGATACAGATCAAATCCGTATATTTATTTTCTCCTCAGCATTATCTCGAAAAAAGAACACAATTACGTGATTGAAATGCTTTGAAAAGTTGCTGAAAGTACATTTTTGAAATGAAAAGCAGAATTTGTTGTGTGATGACTAAAGAGGAGAAGAATTGTGAAAACGATATAAACAGGACGAACAAAATATCTCAATAGGATTACGCCACACTCGTTCATAATACAAGTACAAGGCATTCCTTTGTGCCATCATCCTGTGTCGGAAAATAGTTTACTGAATAGAATATGGACCTGTGCCATGATACACATCCTTCCTTCCTATTGTATTATAATATCCGAGAATACATTAAACCCAATGTCATTACTTCCTCAATATTCATCCGTTTTTGTTTTTTCGTATTATTTAATAAGCTAAGGTAGACTTATCTTCCTATTTAACTGACATATTTACCCACTTTAAATTGAAATCGTATGATTAATTAATATATCTTGACGTCAATTAATCCCGAGGGATATATATTATAAAAGAAGAACTATTCATGAAAAAAAGCCAAGGACGTTTGGTGGATGAAGGGCAAAAGTTGCCATTATTATGACAGTAAAAAGGAAAGAAATGCAGAACAAAAAATGTGATGATTATTACAAATGATGAAATGAATAACAAATTTTTATTGTAAATTCTATTTTGTTCATTAAAGTTGAGGAATAAAAGTCTATTTATTTATACAACAATGCATTACAGGACAAATGTCTAAATCCAAGGAAATGATTGTTATTTTTTAAAATAAATATTTTTATTTGTGGATTTGTAGTGTATTGTTTCAATACTTTGACTAGTTCAAAAATAGTTTACTTGTTCCACATACTTCAGAGGATTAAATGAGGGTGTTTGTGTTAACCACATTACCCTCAATTCTCTTTCACCCCTTTCAGTCAAGGGCATTCCACACATATAATAGGATTTGTTTGAATGTTATTATTTTTAAGATAAGCTGTTTAAATCCTTTCAGAATGTTTGTGCAACTTATTTGTTCGAAAAAAAATTTCTCTTCAACAAAATTATAATAAATTATCACCAAATCACATTTAATTAGTTTATAACGTAAATAAATAAATAATTACATATTAAAATATGGAAACAAAGTGTTACATGTTTTTATTGTTCATTACAAGACCCTGATTTCAAATAATCTTAATCATACAAATAAATCCCTCGGAAGACAATATTTTCTTTTCGCTTCAATGTCCTGCAGCAAAGAACAGGGGCAGCTAGAAATTATTTCTTCATTTCAGTGCTTGATAGTGATTAGTTGGTGCATCTTAGGAGACAATTCCTTCATCTGAAACGATCAAAACATATTATATAAATTTATTTAAATTAATATTGAAATAAATAATTAAATAAAAACCGATAAAAAATTCGATCTAATTTCCAGAATTGCTCCCACCATTTTAATAAAATGGCTTCTTTACATTTATCTCTGCACAATTCATTTTTAAAGCAAATTAAAAAAGAAAAATCGAAAATCGAAGTCAGCTTCTATATAAATATAAATAAATTTGAGTTCCTTTTTCAATTTTCTTGTTTGCACATACATAAAAATATAGCACTCTATTGACCCTTAAGGAAGGGTGGGTGAAATTCGCCCCCTGTGTGGTTTTTTAATACACAGATTGCCAGGAAGAATAGAAGAGAGTGCATCATTTCTCTTCTTCCATCCATTCATCATCTAATGGCTCTTCTCATCTGAGTAGAAAGCTCCATAAAAAGAAGAAACCTTTAGGCTTTAATAAAGACACTGCTTGATACTTTCATCAAATCTCACAAGTATATTGATTTGTCAGTTCGAGTACAATGAGACAAAAATCTGCTTTTACAATCCAACTACTCAAAGTTTAGAACCAATAAAATGTATGGAGTCTACGTTTTATACACACACAATATAAATAAATCACAAAACTACATTATAAATACACCTATACCTTGCTATACGGCCACTCTTTATACGGCATTTCGCTATAACAGCCTTTTTTAATTATGGCCCTTTTTCGATTTACAGCCCACAATTTTCGTTATACAGCCAAAAAAAAATGCTGTATAAACACTGATTCGTTATACGGCTTTTCGCTTTACGGTCAACTTTTCCGGAACGTATCTAGGCCGTAAAGCAAGGTATGGGTGTACTGTATTTTATAATTTCGTTACTAAATTTTAAAAAACATTGCACATGCGCTGAATGGTGTTGTTCCACAAACTTCCGCTTTTTACGCCGCCATTTTTTAAAAGTTAGATCGAGAAGTGAAAATATTGTTATAAACTAACAAAAAACGATACAATATGATTTATTTAGTGATTTTCGTTAACCAAAACACTCAAAAAGTCGAAATCAATCAAGAACGAGATAAAATTCGATGTGTTTAAACACATTTCCACCCTCATTTATTAAAACCTAGCCATCGATCGCACGTCAGAAAACGAGCCTATTGTATTCGCGTCACATTGTTTTCCACCGACAGAACCGGAAATAAGCCCCACTAGTGGTAAACGCAAAAAAAGTGTGTCGATGAATCCCCCTACCCCACCAACGATTGTCCCCTCTGATTAGAAGGGACATGTCAATGCCAAGGTGACCGCATAGGGAATTCCCCTTTTGTGTGATACAATCACATAGTGACACATTATATCCATTACAATGAATAAGAATAAATTGAAGAAAACCAGTAGCCGCAGAAATTTATTCGAAAATGAAGTAGTGTGTGAGTGAGTGAGTGTTGTGTTGATGATAAGAATCAATTCAGTTTCATACAGTGGACGATAGAATAGACGCCAAGACGGCGCTTCTTCTTATCAGCGTTCCTTTTCATGACACCATAGAATAGAGAAGTACGAGGAGGGGGTCCCAGTCCGAAAAGAAGTTGAAAGGCGTCATTGTACTACCACCACCCGTCCTTCTCATTTTTTCCATCTCCCTATTGGTCGCCTTCCACCCCTCGCAACATTTTCAAGAAGAAGTCAGCACAAAAGGAACGGGAAATCAACACGCTGTCGACCACCTCCGCCTCCCACTATCTCATGTTCTCAATCTGAACCCGCAAAAATATATTATTCTTTTTTTATTAATGTATTCAAATAATATGAAAATGAGTGGCATTAATCGGTCGGTGTTTATGCATTGATTCCGATTTTGCAGCATCAGCCATATGCAGAAGATGAAAAAGTGGAGAAGGGCACACATTGGAAGAGGCCCACAAAGTGACGAGGACAGCTGAGAGGAAAAGGAGGGCGACGACGATAACTATCGACACGCGAGAAATTGCCGTGTGACGGTGCTGTCATCACTATCGAGAACGCGGCCGGAAATGGAAGGGGGACAGGGCTGAAAAATGTCATCCGCCGGCAGCGCGCATGCACTCCGTTGTTCGTGGGGCCTCGATTTGACAGAAAAGAGGGATGAAGAAAAAGGGAAAAAAAACCAATGGTTCACCTCCGACTGCACAAAAGATTTCATAAAAGTACAAGAATCATGAAAAAACATTGAGAAATATAAAAAAATACGAATTTTTTGATGTATAAGGAAAAAAATAAAAAGAAGTTGAAAAACACAATGTAATAAAAGGAAAAGAGATTCTTACATACAAATCCTTTTCATATACTTGTAGTTTTGAGTGAAATATCGGTGTGACATTCCACTGACATCCAAAGCCAGACGGATGACCAGAGCAATTTTCTCCAACAAATCCTAATGTTGAGAAATGCGCCATTTTGATCAATCACGTAATAATAAAAGTAAAAATAGAGAAGAATAGAAAGGGCCAACTTTTGCACCTAATTAAGTCGATAAAATCCTCTTTCTTTTCAGCAAGAAAAGGTGTCAAGTATATTCGAGAATAGTATTTATAGAAAGTGGATGGAGCTAGAGAAAGCGGAGGGTGTTGAAATATGAGCAGCACCCTCTAATCGGATTTGATGGTGGCTCATTTCCATTCCTCAGTTTCCCCGAATGTCGTATTATCATATCGGTACGAGACCTTATTCTCATCACAACTTACTAATCCCTGTGTGGGCTCCTAATTCTGACGCATGGCTCCGCGTCAAAGACCAAAACAAGCACAAAGAAAAACAAAAATATCCACAAATGTATACTTTTCACCACTGGAATTTTTTTAAAAAATTTTGTAAATAAAAAAATAACTTTCAGATCTCGCACAACCTTTTGGAATGATCACATTTGCAAAAAGTAAATAATAAATCAAATGACATTCTTGAAAATGTTGTTAACAGAAATCTCTAAAAATCTCCAAAAATATTTGACAAATCTCAAATTCTTATAATCTTAATTATCTGTAAAATTTAGTTATTTGGTACAATGTTTGATAAATCAGAGTAGGTCTTTACTGAATCCAAAATATCTGTAATTGAAAAATTGAGATTTTCAAATCTCTTGCATAAAGTAGAGAAGCCAATGTACAGATTGGAAAACCCGGTTATCAACAACGCCATCTACAGTACACGTTGTAAATTCTCACCAGGAGGGTGAGGGTCACGTAGTAACTTGTTCGGATGCAGATTAATATCCCAGCATCCCTCTTTGTTTGCCTAATCTAGAGCCTAATGGCACTTGTGTTGGATTCCTGCATGGACGTGACTGCACAGTTATCAACGACGCATGCGTGTTGGCTGCGTCCATAAATTCAGATTGCGCACTCTCTAATCGCAAACGAACGACCGCCATTATTCCTAGTACCCGGATGAATGTGTAATGGAGGCCGCGACCGGATGCTACTGTATAACCTCCGTCCTCTGACAGATGACTTATGGTTGCATCCAACACAATGGGTCAAAGAGGAGACAACGCCCCCGCATCACTGCAAGGGTTAAAGGCCTTGTGCAGCGACAAGAAGAGGGAGGGGTCAGTTTTGACTCATCTCTTTTCCAAATATGCACTCACTCGTTCTCTGACTCTAAAAGGAGATGATTTGCGCATGCCAGGAAGCGCCATGGGGAAGCTTAGGAGATGCAAGGGATGTTTAAATGGAGGAAGGGGGATTGGCCGAGATGTACAAGACACACGAGACGGAAGCGATTCGGGGAGTGAAGGGGGAGTCAAAGCAGACAATTCGTGAATTAATAGTGCACTGAAAAAAGTGTGTTGGACAAATGTATGTTGCGAGTCTTTAATTTTACAAGGGACAATGAAGAGATTTTTTTTTCTTGTTTTGCTATTCTATGCAAAATGAATGGCGTCACTCTACATTCACCTTTCGAGAGAAATAAATGAATAAATTGTTCTCGTCAAACCCGACGAGAATGGCAGGTGTCTCACTTCCCATACACCTGAGGTCATCCTCTCATTCTTTTTTTATTGTGTACAACAGAAGGAGGACTTGCTTTTGTCCCCTTTTGATAAATGACTCCAACTATAATGTGAAGTGTAGGAAAAAATTTAAAAAGGAAAATTATTATATTAGAAAAAAATTCTTATCTAATTATTACACAAATATTTCAAACATTAAAATAAGAGAAAAATAAAATTGTAATTTAATCATCAATCAAAAATATCAATTTTTATCACATTTTAAAAATAATTTTAATTTTTTATCATTTAATAAAAAAATGTCTGAAATCATTAATTTAAATTGAAGATGTTTTTAAGTGTAGGTCATGATTAATGATTAAATTTGGATGGGGAAAACCACGCCCAATAGCAAAATCATCATCATGCTCATAGAAACTTCCTCTGAGGGGAAAATGATTTCGTGGGTCGCATTGCGGGGGTCAGGAGTTTGCATGAATCGACTTAATGTCACTAGCTATTTTATTCTAACAGCTAATAAGAGAAACCCGATTATAAATCATCGCGTCTCCTCCACCCCTTTTAGGAGCGCTCCATTAACCAAGTGTTCCGCTTCCGGCTCAAATAATGGCCACGAACATTTTAACCTCGTCTTAATTCATGCATCCACAATATATGCACCAACGTCATTGCATTTGGCGTAGTGTCAAGTTAAAACCTTGACAAACGCCAAAACCGACATTTTTCTCTCATCAATGGCAACCTCGAGGGGAATAAAAAATAAAATAAAAAAATAGAAAAAAAAAGAGTAAAAGCAAAATTTTTCGATATTTTAAATCAACAGACTCCCATCCTTTGTAAGGGAAATGAGTTTTTGCTGCGTTCTCTCCCTTTCTTTAGGGCAGCGACTCTCACGAGATAAGATTGCTGGCCGAATATTCTATTCACAAACCCATTTTGCTCGAAAAATTGTTATAATATAAAAAAAACTAAGAAGGAGAAAAATGAATCGAACTTCCTTCCCGTAATGATGAAAATGAAAACAAAAAACTTGAAAAGCGCCAAAGAAATTGGAAAATGAGATCACGATTATGTAGTAACAAAACAAACCACCAAATTGAGACGAAAATCTCAATGACAACTTTGGTAAACCTATAATTCCCGAATATCATTTGACTCAAGATTAGCTTTAATCGTGAGCGACACCTTTTACTTGACATTTCCCTTGATTACCTTCCCTTTGAGTAGCTTTTAATCAGAGAAAATCAATGGTAATCACCACGCGCGCACAAACCCGCGTCTCAATCCCATCAAAAGGAAAAGTTCAGTCGAGTAAAAGATACTCATTTACACGACTTTCACCTTCTAGTGTACTATCCATCTCTGTTTGTCCCATCGCTTAAATGGCATTTTCTTTTTTCAAATCAAGAAAAAAAAGTGAAGTTTTTTTAAAAGTGGCCCTATCAAGAGAAAGTTAGAAATCAGGTTCCGTCATCTGTTACTTTAGAAAATAAAACCAATAAAAAATCAATTCTTGAACTCGTGTGCCACAACTGTATCTGCACAAAACAGTTGTATTTCCCTTCAATCTATTTCTTATTCTTTCGAACAATAAAGGAAACTCAAACGAGCACGACACAAAGACCAGCTCTACACACAAGCCCAACCTCAAATTGACCCCGGAATGAGAATTTTTCTCCTCAATAAAAACGTGCGTTTAAATTTCAATTCATTTCACTTCCCGTTATTCATTTTCATTTTATTTTAAGTGGAAAATGAAAATTAAGACTAATTAATTCGACCCTCAACTGAAAAAAAATTTCAAAATAAAAAAATAAAATAAAATTGATAGAGAAGCACATTCTTAGAATTCCCGAATCATAATTCACCCAATGCAGTGTTCCTGTTCCTGTTCACACTTTAAGCCTGATTCACACCGACGCATGTAAGAGATGGAAGCGAGACCACTTTGTAAAGATCAAAACATACACAGTTTAAGCCGAGCAAATGGCAACTCCTCACTACAACAACATCAAAACCCCAGTCTCAACCTTCGTTTTGCCAAAACATCCAATTTATAAACAGAGCTATGTAAAGATGAGGGTTAAGGAAAAGAGAGGGGAAAGCAGAGAGGGGGGTCGTAAACCAAAGGGAGAAAGAACGACCTCATGTCACATTTGCATGAGGGGAGAAATAACCCAAACACATTTCATTTTTTAAGGCGCCATTATTTTTTTCTACTTTTTATTTCATTTATTTATTTTTTTAAATAAATAAATATTTTGATTGACAGTTAAAAAAAAGTAGAAGAAATGTCAAAAGTTTGCAAAAATTGGCATCAAACTCTGCAAAGATTGTATCGCGAGATAAAAAGCATGCTCAATCAACCCGCCCCCTGTTAATGGGCACACGACTCCCCTCCTCCATCATCCGTGACGTATTCATCACACGCTGATAGGTAGCAACAGAGAGATTTACATCAAAGTGATGCTGACTCGGAGAAAATAAAGTAGAAAAAAAATCAAACAAACTGACATGATGAGTAGATGGGAAAGAGAGAGAGAGAGAGTGAGAGCAATCTGGCATGATGTTGCAGCGGCATCTGGCGCGAGAAGCGAGAAAAACTCCTTTAGCTCTTCACACCAGCTTTCGAGTCATTCAAATCATCTTAGGGGTTGGGTTGTGACATCGTGTGATAAGAGGGAGTGAGTTAAAAGGGTCACTCGACATTGTGTAGAGAAGGGGAGAAACGGGACAATCATCTGGTATAGTGAAGAGAGAAGTTGGGTGGTGTTTTTGAGGATACAGATGGACACCTCGTGGAATTCATTTCCCTCTTCACTTATCTCTACACCAGAGGAACGGTGGAAATTTCATTAGTGGCCCGTTGGCGTCGCCCTTGGAAGTGCAACTCCCTCACAGTGACAATAGCCCTGAGAGAGAGGGGTCGTGAGCCGCTTATCGTTCTGTCCCTCAGGCAATAATGACGTCGCTACGGATACAAGGGACACCTCATCACATTACCCAATAAAAAAAAGAGAGAAAAGAGGAGGGAAAAAAGTCTACTCAACGTCTCTTCTTTCTTTCTCTTTCTTTCATTCTTCTCTTTTTTAAATCCGGGTTTACTCATTGCTCAGATAACCACTAGTGTCCAGCAGCAGGAACTGGACAATTGTCATTTCCGGCGTGATCGGAAGTGGCACCCGGTTGATGTAGGTCACACATCATCAACACATGGGAAATTGTTTAAAAAAATATAATGTTTTGTTTGGTAGGATTTTATTGAAAAAATACAGTGAAGCGTTTGGCAATGATTAAAAGCTGACTTCAATTAATTTTCATTGAAAAAACTTGAAGTAATCAAATTTATTCAATAGGATCCAGAAAGTGGGGTTTTTTGTATCCTTATTCCCACCAATTTTAGTCATTTTTGGTCCTGAAAATTCCTTTCCCTACTTGTAATATAGTATGTAAAGCCTAATTAATGGAAAAATTAAAAATAAGCAAAAAACTCAGGGAAAATTAAAATTATATTTTTTAATTTTCCTGTATTTTTTACTTATTTTTTGTTTTTCCTGTGGTTTTTTTTCCTTATTTTTAATTTTTTCTGTGTTTTCACTTACAGAAATAATTAAAAATACGTAAATAAAAACAGAGGAAAAATAAAAAACAAGTAAAAAATGGAAAATTAAACTAATAAGTAATATATCCAGAAAATGTAATAAATTTTGCACAAATAAATTTAGTTAATGTTATTTGTTTATGCAATCATTAAATTTTGTTTTATTTTTGATGATGTTTTCTCCTTTCTCAAGTAAATTTATTTAAGAGATTTATCAAATGAATGAATTTATGATTCAAGTTTACAACAGAATATAAAAAATGATATTATAAAGAAAAGCACCTTATTATCCTTTTTATCAGGCTGAAAATAAAGTAATTGTGTGTGCACACAGGATAAAAAATATAAAAAGAGAAGAAAAAATTACGACATCCAATCACCCGTCGGGTTTTATCATCTTTGTGCTTTGCCGCACCGCGTCGCCTCTTTTATATTTGAGCAATTTTTTTTATTGTCACCTGGCAAACAATATTTGTTCTTTATCCATCAATTTCGTCTGATATAACATAATGAACTGTTTGTTCGACACGAGAAATAAAACCGAGATAAGAAATAACAAGGCCCTGCTTTGCTGATATTTTACTTTACAAAAAAAAAAAAAAACCGAGAAAAAACTCATTAGGATCCCATTATCCCAAATAAAAACAAAATGGAGGAATAATAAACAACATCTGAAGTAACAAATAATAAATAAAAATAAAAATAAACATTTTAAAATAAATTTTTAAATTAAAAATTCTATTTTTGCATATTTTTAAAAATTTTCAAAAATATTTCTCATAATTAAAAACCGGAATTTCAGTCAATCAACAATGCCCCTTAAAATCCAACGAGTGGAAATTATCATCCTCACGACCCCATCAAAGCCGGAAATGAGACAAAAGGATCATGTCAATTTTTGAAAAACAAGTAGCGTCTCTCCTCTTGCTTGGTTGCATACATTTAATCATCCTTCATTAATTTGCACCTCGTGTTCTTTTCTCACCTGTGCACTAATAATATGATCCCTTCTCACTATTCTAGTCCTAGTGACAAAAAAGGTGTAAAAAAGAGCCTTTTCTCCTCCCTCATCTTTTCTTCACAACAATACAATACGCGTGCGCTGTGTGGGTGTACCGAGCTGTCTATAGTCCATTCTCCTCTGGGTAATGAGGGGCTCAATGGCCTCCTTTCACTCGCGTCTCAAAGCCACGTGTTGAGGGACGACAAAGGTCCCTCCCTACTCCACTTCACCAACTCCACCCATCCACCATCTTATACCCAGCACACTCCTCTGACCAAATCCAATTCAACCGAGTCCGTAGAGGCCACGCGCTACACAAGAACCTTCAAATTCCATTCTCTCCATCCACCAACACTTTTCTTTCTTCTCTTTTTTCCTCCTCTTCTCACCCCCACCACCCCCATTTTTCTTTTTCGACCCAACTCTCTCGCCCTCTCTTTTCTTAGGTCTCTATCAGACGAAAACGTGCCAAGAAAATCTTATCGTCAAACTGAGTGCCTTTGGTCAACAGAATCACACCAAAGACCACAACAAATCCCACCGGCATCAAACGTCAAATAACCAACAGACCCTTCTCTCACCACCCCCAACTTTGCCTAAACATTTTTATATACTCGAAATACAATCAAATTAGTGTTTAGTTTGATTTAATTTATTTATTCATTTTGTATTATGATAAAAATTAATTTTTTTCTCTTTGAGCCATCTTGAAAACGTTTTATTTGAGTGTTGAAATGAAGCCATAATGAGATCGACCCTCCGTTGACATGGTTCGACAGTGGCCTCGTGAATTGGCAATCAGGCGAGACGCATTGGACGCGAGCAATCCGAATACAATAGAAGCCTCATTAGGCTATATTGTTTCAAACGACTCAGATCACGTGATGACTCACTGGGAATAAAAGACTAAGGAAATCTAAGTCGAATGGCAAAAGAGAACAAATTGTCCTCATCTCGTATGGAAATTCATAGGCTTTAAATGCCATTTTAATGGTGCGATTTTGCAACGAGCAAAGGTGTTGTTTAACATTCTTATCACCAGGTGTGGGCGATTCGATAAAAGGTGGAAGAGAAGGGTAAATTCCGAATTAATTAAGAGATTATTCAATTTAAATAAAAAGAAAAGAAATTTGTCTCAATAAAATTAAATTGAAAAAAATCCTCACATCCTCATCTCCATACACAAAAAATGCTGATACCAATAAAAGCACGGTTGTTATGGCAACAAAAAAGATGCTGATCAATGGATTTGAGAACTGAGAGTTAATTCTATCAGATAAACGATTAGGAGGGGAGGGGGGATTAAAGTAAACAATTTCTCTCAATCTCCCTTTGATTCAACACACCTGCGGTAATTGTAAAGAACAAAGTGACAAATTGATAACAGGTAGCAGCAGATGAGTCACACTTATAAGCAAAACAAAAAAAAATGGTGGGCTTATCACCTGCAAAGGTGTGCGACAGCGTCGCTCTCTGCAACGGTTCTCCTCAATCTTGGGGTAAACGAAAGATGTGGCTCGACGCAACGATAACGAGGGTCACGGACACGAGCGTGACAGGAGCCAATGGGGCGCCAGTGGGGGCGGGAGCCAATGAAATGCGTTCACGGTGAGTTGGAAAGAAGGCGCCTTTCCATCGAGCGCCACGATTGGCTAGTTGGCACATGCCCGTGACGTCATTTCGCTTACCCTCGCTTGTCTTATCGGCTCGAGCCCGCCATCCAGCCCTGTGTACGAAACAAATTGCGATCCAATGACATCTGAACATCGCCGTTTGAACTTGTTCACATCACAAGAGCGCACAAAAGTGGCGACCAGCCGCCAAAGGCCGCCAACTGGAGAAACCTCAATACCAAAGAAAGGAGGAGGGGGACATCACCCCGACGTGTCCCTGTTACAGACACGTCATTGTTCCCATGAGCATGGCCAGTTTGGGATGTAACCCGTTGGGCAAGGCACCGCCCAGCGACCACGTCAAACGGCCCATGAACGCTTTCATGGTCTGGTCGAGGGGCCAGAGGCGCAAAATGGCGCAAGAAAATCCAAAAATGCACAACTCGGAAATCAGCAAACGTCTCGGAGCCGAGTGGAAACTGCTGACCGAGTCGGAGAAACGACCCTTCATCGATGAAGCCAAGCGACTGAGGGCAGTGCACATGAAAGAGCACCCCGACTATAAATACCGACCCAGACGCAAGCCAAAGTCATTAGTGAAAAAGGACCGTTATTCCACTTTTCCACTGCCCTGTTTCACATCGTCAGCTGCTGCTGCTCTTTCGGTCGACTCTCTCGTTTCGTCCGGTGGAGGCACTGCAGGTGTGGCCAGTGGGGGCACTCACTCACACCACGTGGCAAGTTTGACGCGCCATTTATTTCAACCTCCTGCCGGACTCATGAGCGCGTTCCATCACGAGGATAAGCAACGTGGCACCGCCTTCTTGCCCCCTTTGTCCTTGGGGTATAATCATGCCCTGGACGCGGCCAGCTTGGCTGCAAAACTCTCCTCGTCGTCATCGTCCGATTCGCCGCCCTTCAAACCAACTGCATCCGCCGCTGATTTGTACGGCTCATCGTTGTATGCTTCATCTCTCATGTCGTCTTTGCAACATTCCCATGCAGCTGCCGCCGCTGCCGCAGCTTCGTCGCACGCGTACATGGCGGTGACAGCATGCGGATGCAATCCGACATCGTATGCGGCAGCTGCAGCAGCCGCTGCGGCCGCCCAACAGTGTGAAATTCGTCGTCCCGTGGCGTACTTGCTCGTCAAACCTGACGAGTATCGAGCAGGGGGTAGCATGCCTCAACTATCAAGTGCCAGTGGACACGTGCTTTGATTAAATCCATCGATTCATGTCCATGTGCCTCAACTCGAGAGACGTGTATAGGGAAGTGGTTTCCATTTTATTATTTCTTTTAACTTTTTTAAAACAATATAAATATATATATAAAAAAAAAAAACAATAACTTATCAAATTGTGATTTTTTTTAATCAAAAAAATATAAAAATGTGCAATATAAGAAATGATGCGATATGCATCAATGTTGATGTTTGTTCGTTGATTCATGTTCGACATATCACAAGGTTATTCCAATCATGTGTTTTTGCCAAAAATGGTCATAATAATTAATAATAGTGTGTGTATTATTATGTATATATATCATTAATAATTAAAAAAAATTATGTAAATAATTAATTAAGTGATAAAATTTTTTTGCCAATTTATTTCAATCTCAAAAATTAAAATCTCCTTGATCCTGTGCCGTGTCTTTAGCAACACGATTCCACCTTAGATAAGACGTTTGACATTTGTATAAATGTTGACTTGTTATCATCAACGAGATAAGTTGGTTATTAAAACAAAAATAAATAAAATTAAAAAAAAAATTTCATCCTTCTCATGTTTGCACTTAAAAGTAAAAAAAAGTGATAAAAATAAAAATAAAATGTGACACGTGTCAGCGTCCTCTGACTGCGTCCAACGAGGGCTTTGAATATTTACATATGGGGTGATGAATGCATCAACATATGTTCTAAATCTAAATTCATAGCCGACATATAAAAGAGAAGGGATGAAAAAGAGATGGAGGGGGGAGGTTAAAAGGGCGGAGAGGACAAGAGAGAGATGCAATGGACAGGGGTTCCATACCATAATGCCCTTATCACTGACAAAACAGTTACGCACTGCCAAAATATTGGAAAATGGTTGCTGACTGAGCGTGACGTCATCGTATTGATGTTTTAATGATTAATTTCCTGTTCAGACCAGCAACAAATCGGTGGAATCAGAAATTACACGGATTCAAAGTGAAGATGAGATTTTGATGATTGGTTGGTGAGTAGAAATAAATGGACGCGTCGCTGACCGTTCCCATGACCCTCTTGGTGATAAAAGTCAGTGCCCCTCCCATCCTCCTCCCCCTTAACAGTGCAGATAATTGATCAATTCAAAATGAACAGGACATCGGATCAAAGGAGCTAAAGGGTTGGTCAATAATCACCACTTAAATGCATTGCAACAATGGGAATCTCAACCCTTTCTTTGGCCTCAATTACTCTTTGCTGGGGCTAATGGCGGATATGCACTGACCTCTCGAAGAGTAAAGGGTTAAACCGTCTATTTTCCTGTTTTTTCATTATTCTTCAATTGATCACAATTCTTTCTATACCTCATCTCCGCCCAACTTATACAGATCTGATTTACGGTTTCCATAGTGACCCTGGACTCAATCCATCATGTGCAAGGTGTATCGGTCATATCATAAGACAGAGTAAAGTGGAGTTATTTGAGACAGAAAAGGGATTTGATAGGATTTTGTATTAAGCTAACTGTCGAAATTATTTTTTAAAAAAATAATTTCAAATTAAAGAAACCAAAAAACAAATTTCGAAATGTACTGAAGCCTAACTCAAGGGGGAGTTTTTAATCTAATAAATTCAATTTGAAATCTTTCCTAATTTTTTTTTGAAATTAAAAAATATTTTAAATTATAAAAATTAATTATTAGAAAAAATGAATTAAACATTTTAATCTTTTCACTTTAGTGATTTTTGCCCGCACGTAAATGGGTCGTGTTGAATTGCACAAATGAATAGCAGGGGAAGAGAGATAGACTGGTACATTGTATTGAATTCATTTCTATAAAATAGAAAGCGAGAGACTCAAAGTAGGTGGGTGTATGGTAAAATGAACGCACCCTAAATTAATTCTCTCTCCATTATGAGGGTGGGGTTATTTCGTGGGCTGATAATTGGCTTTCGCCCATTTGCTCAGCTATCGGCACCTCGACATTCAGCCACTAAGCCGTTGGAGCACAAGGGATGCAACAGTGGCTAATGGGTGGCTCCCCGCCAAATTATTCTCCTAATTATAGTCCGACAATCATAAAACACATTCCGTATAATTCCTTTATGAATAGTCGGCCGTCATCGTAAATAAATACCCCCATTAAAACAACCCCCTCATCTCTTCGTATGAATTACATATTCAACGATCCATTATAGCAAATCTTTCTTAAACACTCACAAACCGTAATTGTGTTTAATTATTTAATAATTGCGATTACTAAATCTCTCGAAAACAAAACTTTTTATTGAAATTTTTTATGTACATTTCTCAAACAATTTCAATCTTTTGAGCAAAAATTGCGGGTATATTTCTTATCTACAGACAACTTTTCATAACCTCCAATATGATGATGATGATGGAAAGTCGACGGCATTAACCTGCGGGCATGAAAACGCTGCGCACCCCGCACTTCGCGCTCAATTTACCTTTTCTTCATTATCATATTAAGAACAAAATTAGATTTGGCGCGAGCAACACGCGCCTCGCTTATGAAGAAACGCAAACCAGCGTGAAACGCGATGGGAAACGCGCGAGGGAGTAACGTGGTCGACGGCGATAATGCTCCGAGAAGTGTCTCTCCCACTCTCTCCCCACCTACCGCCCCCTGGCAAAGCAAAATTGCGGCCGCAATGTTTACTCAATATTCAGCTATTGCTAAAGCAAATGAGGCTTATTGTGAAGAAGACAAAAACATTACGGTAAAGTGTAGTAATAAGCGAAATTTGAGGCTTTTTTGAATTAAGAAAGAGGAAAGAAAGCGAAGATTTGCGCACGTGTTTCTCGGCCAAACAAATTGCCCCATTTGCAAGTTCATTTTGTGATTCGTAAAAGGGACTTAATGCAAGCTGCACACAACAGGCGAGTTGGTGCTATAAATCTCCCTTTTTCTCTCTTCGTTTCTCTGCCGCACTCACACAAAATGAGAACTAAAGAAATAAAAGGATTGAAAGCTCTCTTCATTCAATTGCGTTAATTTTCTACACTCTTATCTCGGTGCAGCACACTGGCAAAAATTTGCATCTGCAATCTCGGCAACTAGGATAAAAGTTAACTTGCACCAATTTTTACTGCGCATTTATCTCCCACCTTTAAATCCCACCAATTTGTTTTGTACAGCGTGCATATTAATGACTAAATACAAATGCACTCTCAGTTTATATCTTAACAATTTATCCGGATAAACTTAACCAAAATAAAATCCATTCCAATTATAATTAATAAATTTGATTCATTAAATAATAAAATTTGCATTTATTTTAATTATGTATTCTGCATATGAAATGATTAAAATAAAATAAATATTTTTCATTTATCATTTTTTTGATTATTTTATTTATTTTGATTAATTTTTATTTTATT
>JAQFZN010000116.1:0-50786 GCA_034687075.1 Geophilus carpophagus | reverse complement strand
ACGACATTTACACATTTGATAACGTGGGTTTCTCAAATGCGGTTGGCTCAACGAAGTACCTAGCGTGTGCGGATTGCGAAATTGGCCCAATTGGAATGTTTGATACGACTTCACAAATATCCTATATTGCTATAGAGAGAGTTGACTATTTTTAAAGAAGACAATATTCATCAAGAACTCACCAAAAAATTAAAAATTTACTTCGTTACTAATAAAATATTGTAAAAATATAACATTCATTAAGCAATTTTTCACAAATTAAAAATTACTTTCTTTATTAATAAAATATTGTAAAAAAAAAATCAAACAAAACATAATTACATAGGTTAATTATTTACAAAATCTATTCAGTAGTTACATTCCTGAAGGCACACACATCCGCATCCAGTTGGACAATAGTCATATTTCATGAACCACTTAAACATGTGCATTGTATGCCCACCGTGACCGCAAAGAAGGCAAAAGTTAGAAATCCCTAATATAAGAGGACAAATTCGTACTCAATAATATACATTAAATAATTTATGTATTACCTCTAACAGAAATGTGACAGATGGCGCACGAAAAACTATATTTTTTGCAAAAGGAACAACGATATCCTTGAACATCTTTCCCACAATGTTGACATTTTGTGATGAATTCTGTAACGAATATAAGTTGCAATACTAACACACATTAGAACTTTAACATTCTTTTAAACATACCAACACCCCATACTAAATCAGGATTTCCTTTAACAAATTTCAGAATTAATGTACGCCTTTGCAAAAGACCCCAACGGTGAAGAATTTCTGCGTATAATTTCTTGTAACGGTCGTATTGTGCATACTGTTTTTTGTCCAAAAATCTAAGAATTATACATTATTAAGTAATAATAAATTGTGTAAAAAATATAAATTACTGAATGGTTGAAGTATCTTTACAATCACTTTCAAGGTCTCTACTGTCTAAAATATTGAAGTTTCCATAGCGAGTTTCGTGATCGTCTAGTGAATCTGACCAACTATTCGAACGACTTGTTTTTAAGATGACTCCTTAAAACAAAATTAATTAATTAATTAAAATATTAATATATATTACAATTTTCAAATAATTACCTAAATTAAAGCTGTCTAATTTTGTGTCACCCGGATGAATTGTGTGATAAGGGGATCCTCCTGGCTGTAATGAAAAACTAAAGATATACAAGTCTATCGAAACAAAATTAAAATAGAAGGTAAAATGAGAAAGCAACTGGATGTAAAAGCAAGTGGATTTTAGTTATATCACATGCGACTGCAAGCAAAAGAACTGTATAAATAAGATGCAAACTAAAATGAAAAGGAAAAGCTTAATTGACGGACGACTTGCGCTCAGAACGGTATAGATTTCATAACAGAAGTAAAATAACTACAGCAGACGATTCATGACAACCCACATACCTTCAACCTCCATTTTCCAGAAGGGAGCTAAGAACAAAAAACAGATAAATAAAACCTTGATAAGTAATGCCTATTTATGATTTGATTAAGTCAAGTAATTAGGTCGCTGAAACCTCTCTAACATTTAAGTTCTTACTTTCGATGTTCACTGTTCCAATTATAAGTAAACAATACTTGACATGTAAACAAACGAATACAATTTACACGTCAAGCCAAATGCAAAAAATGATTTATTACTTAATAAATTTCAAATAATCGTAACACTTACTGTGTACACTGCAGTGTCTGCAACACGAGCAGTTTTCTTTACATTTGACGATTTTTCAGGATAGTTTGGTAAAAACACGCAGCACAACATGGCCACTGTTTGAATGTCACCAATTTTAATGTAATGATTCATCCTTTAGAAAAAAAAACAAATTATAATTTTAGCAATACTTAAACTTTCTAATTTTTACATCGACTGTAATAATTTTCGTCCGAATGGATGTTGAACCCATGGGATTTCACTACTGTAATAATCTGCAGTTGTGTTTAGTGAAGGTTTAGCAATCTGACTAACAATTGACCAAAGCTGCAAGAACGTTTCACATACAGATTTAATTTTTACAATAATAATAATAATAACAACAAGAAATCGTTTTATAGCCTCACTTGCACTAAATCTTTTCTCCCGGCTAGGAGAGCTGCATTTGCATTTTTAGCACACATTGTAGGAATGTCCCTAGGAGTAAGTCTAAAAATTACAGTTGCATAAATTAATAATTATTATAAAACTTAATTTATAAAATTTAATACACGTATGACTCAGCCAGTCCACGATTAAGAGGCATTAGAGATGATACATCATGCAAGATGACATTTCCAGCTTTATTTAATTTTGACTCACTTCCCTGAAAATCTCCATCTCTGATTGATTTTCCTCTGGATCTTGGTTTCTAAAATGATATAAAATTTACTTTAATGCTATAAAACTAATAGCATATATTTACCCTGTCTTGGTAATAGTAGGAAGACACTGATACGCCTGTTTCTGCTGAAGGACTTTGGGCAACAGATGAATAAATAAAAGTAGGAGTGGAATGGATTGGATTTGAGGCATATGCATTAAGAGCTGACAAAGATCGAGGAGTACTTTCGCCTGGATTTGATAAACGTTTAAAATGAGCAGGAGGTGAAAAGGAAACAAGAAGCCCGACTCCGCAAAATCGTGCTCCAGATGTACGTGGAAAAGGAACGGATACGTCTTGAAAACTTCCATAAGTATTAATCGCTGGTAAAAATGGAGACAAACCAGGCTCTAATCGAAATGAACCTGTTGCATCCAAAAGACTAGCACTGTGCTCTTTCATCTAGAAGAAAAAAATCATTATTTATCAAACATTTAAAAATTATTTTAAATTCAATGTTACTAACCAAAAAAGTATCAAGAGTTAACTTAAGTTGTCGTAAACAAGGTTCCACACACGTCCGATTTCTTTTCACATGATGCTGAGATGTTGTTCGTAATGCCTAACATAAAAAAGTATTATCTTTACACATCGATTTTATGTAATAAGCAGAAAGTCAACGTACAGCTAATAAATCAGATTTAAATGCTGTGTCAACAGTCGTCCCTTTGCAAAATTGGAAAGTGGGCGCTGAATTAAAAGGATACGATGCAGGAAAACTCATTTGCAGTTTTACGATGTGTCGCCCATTGACAGCTGAAATGTTACACGATCTTTTGATAGGATCCATCTAAAAAGTGTAAAAAATTTAATTATCAATTTTTAAAAAAAAAATCATTTGAGAGAAATGAGTTTTTACATCGTCAATCGTCACATTTGGAATGTTAATATTAACTAAGCTGAATTCTTGTTGTAACGTTCGTGGAAGTGATGTTGATGCAAGATCTGATTTTTCTTCAACAGATTTTGTTGCTGATAAAGATGTCCCACCAAGGGATCGCTCAGCTGCAGATGCCTGATTTAACTCATTGCCACCTTCTAATGTCTCAATTGGATCAGATAATCCAACATCAGGATCTGAGGTGTCAGTGATATCCAGATCGCAACCGCACATCTTGCAGTAAATAGGAAAATTAATCCAAGCTTCAGCACTTACAAAAATACTTTACTTTCTGCAATTGTGAGTCCACTTTCCAAATCCGCAAGTGGTGATCTTTTGACCATGAAACAAGCTGATATTCTCGATCTAAAAAACACATTTAAAAAATGACAAACTCAAGCGATGTGTGTAAAAAAATTGGATAAATGAATATCACAACCTTCTTTAGGTCTTCTCCAGGCAAAATTTAATACTACATCATTATGACCAACAAATGTGTGTATTGGTGAAGCCAAATTATTTAAACTCCATAAAAATATTCCATTTTCGCCCCTTCGCAATTGCGGAAGAACAACTGTAATTAAACCTTGACCAAAAGGCTGAAAAAATAATTAAATGCTTTAAAAGGATTTAATTTTAAAATTAAACTATGAAAAACTTACAGTGTATTGAGCACGCCATACTGGAAAAGCTGAATTAATTGTATTTATATTTTCTATATGTTTAGGACCTAAGATATCCCAAAACTGTCAAAGATAAAAATGTTTTTATAATAGAAACACACAAAATTATATTTCATCTCACTTTAACAGTACATTCTTGACTACATGTAGCTAATTGATATTCATGACACGGATTCCAATCAAGACCTAAGATGCGCTTAGTATGAGCTGCTAAGTACAGCAGTGGAATATTGTTCTTCTGTTAGAAAAGAAAAGAATAAATTAAATAATACCTCTTAAAAAACATCTTTTATTTACTCTGTGATCCCAAATTCTAACATCTCCTTCATTAGATGTGGCTATCAAATTACTAGAAACTCGATTCCATCTCACTTTACTTGCACCAGCTGAAGTATTTGTGAAATAAAAGACGATTTAAAAAAATTTATATAACCAAATAATAGGATAGAACTTACCTATGGAAAATAACGATAAGGCAGGACGACGACAATCTCTAACATCCCAAATAAAAGTGTAATTATCAACTGAACATGTTGCCAAAAAATTTGGTTCAAAAGGAGACCAATTTAAATCACTAAAAAAAAATAAAAAATAAAAGTTGTTGATTTATAAATATAACATGTACTGTTACCCAATAATTCGTGTGTGAGCCCTTAGACTCTGTACTGTAACAAGCTGACTATCCTGCCATGCTAGAAGTTCTGCTTTTTGATTACACTGCAAAATATTATTTAATAAATAACTTTACTTAATTTGAATAAACCAACATTAAAAAACTATTAAAATAATCATGAAGAAACATTCAGAAACAAATTTCTTATCAATTTAATTTTTTTTGTACTGTTGTTGCTAAAACTTTTAAAAGTACGGATTATTATTACATATTATAAAAGCAAAAATCTTCGCATTGTATACAACAAAGTGCAACACATTTTTAAGTCTGGCATAATTAAACACATCTGGTAACAAAAATAGAACATGATACAAATAAAATCATATAAAATCAAAATTGTAAGTGTAAAAAACAGTAAAAAAAATTCATTACACATTAATTTTAATTAATAATAATAATGACAATAATTCTCACAGCAATTGCAAATAATTTCTCATGTGACTGGTGCGGATTCCATTCAGCTGTGCTCACTTCCCATTTGCTTTGCCGGGAAACTATTTTCACCATTTCTTGGGGTTTTTCCAGTTTAACTAGCGCCAAATATCGACGCCTAGCAAAATGTCAATTTTTATTCTAAAATAAATTTCATAATAAACAAGTATCTTTACCCCGCTAGAAGTGCAAGTTCTCCATTGCAATCAACATCCATAGCCGTAGCCTGTGAATTGACGGTTTAGTCAATGATATTATTGTTTTCAAAAAAAGTTACCTGTAATTCTTTATAATCAACTGCTTCATGTTCAGTACTCCAAATTACAGCAGACATGATTTTTACTCTACTAACAATTACCGAAAGTAGACTTTTATATGGTACGACGCAATCATAACACTCAGTTGTCAGCACTGGCTCTCAATAGTTTCGATCACCATGTAACGGCGCTGCTTGTTGCCGACAACGTTTAGTAAGCAAATTTGTCACCAGAGTTTATCAATAATTTCACCTTGAGTTGTCTGTCAAATGAGGGTGATGTGAAATGTAAAATTTTCCATTATCAAAATAAAAACTTACTGAAGTAAATAAAAAAATTTTATTTACTTCCGGTTAAATATATTGAAACAAATAACAATACAGATAAAATTTTGGAAATAAAAAGGACATTTATTTTCTTATTTAATAAAAATGGCTTAATTTTGGCGTTTTGTCTGCTTTCTTTGGAGAAAAGAAAACCTTTAATATCGTATTTCTCATCCTTTCTAACCTTTAAGGCAGAGAAAACTGGTGCTGGAATTCTCCAAAGACAAGAGACACTGTACAAAAAGTCTTTCACAGAAAAGAAACAACACGAAGAAAGCAATTATAGTTGGAATTGTACGCCTTCTCAGCCATGGTTTCACAATGCAGCTCATATCCAGATTATGTGAGATATATTTCAAATATCCCATTCAAAATTTAAAAGAAAAAAATTTCAAAATTATAGAATAATAGCAATAATATTGTATAAAGTTCATTTCTTAGTTATTGGCAGAAAGATAAAACGTTTGTATTTCTCACTGTAGGCGATCCCATACAACTGCATCAAATTAAAAGCATTAAAAAGGTAATAAACATTTTGTTTAAAAATAAAAAAAATGGAACAAGAGCATAAAAAAGAGCAATATAATTCAGCTTGTAAATTTTTTACTCGTTATATAACCAAAAAAATTAAATAAAACCTAGAATATTAAAAAATAAAAAAAAAATAGCACAGTACGACAATTAGAAATCAGCCTGTACACAAGACTGTTGAAAAAAACCCAACATTTGCCCTTTAGCCTCCATTTAATATCCTTGAAATTTAAACTGTAGCTGCACACTAACTACTTTTAATTCGTTCCCCCCTTTTGTGTGCTACTAAACCATGAAAAAAATAATAATAGAAATATCGTTCGATGAATTCGGAGGTTTGACGGCAGATGATGAGCCACATTGTGGCCAACTTATGCTTGTGTGTGAGTGTAGCCAATTCTGATGGAATGTGCTTATTCGAAAAGTATTTTTGATTTTTTAAAAAAGAAAAAAGTATTTCGAAATTGGAGCTCTGCTGGGATATGGGCAAAAGGAGTTTTAAGTGTCGTGATGGAATAAGATTTTTCATGGCTGATATCGCACTTTATCATGTGCGCAAATTGTTTAAAAAAAGAGTACGAGCATTTATTGACAAAAAGATTAGGCCTACAGTCACTCAAACAAGTAGGCAGCCGCATATGGCACACAGTTATTTGTCACCCTTTCAAATTCACTTTCAGGAAACATTTATCATCGGAACGAACAGGTGAGCACAATTGGTTAAAGCGAGAGAAACACGAGACTTGGCTAAGATACAAAAAAGAAAAAGGATATTTAAGCGATCATTCAAACGAACGCCACTCCTAGTCTCGTTGGAGGCCGCCAATAGGACGTGCAGGCAGAACGAGACGAGGTGCCACATGGTCCCTCATATACGTCATCCTCTTTTGGACTGATACGAAATTCAAAGATAAAAATTTGATAATCAAGAGTAGCATAAAGTGGACTGGGAGAAAGATAAAGATAAAAGGAGAGGATATTTTCATTTTTTTTCGTTTATGTTTCGTTATGTTTTAGAAATAGCTAGAGAGGATAAAAATGACTAGAAAACGAGAAGTCATAAAAATTAATATTCAAATTAAATGACTATTCGTAAATGACCAAATAAATATTGACTAGCTTCACATTAAAATGGGGGCAAAAGCACAACAAGTGACAGATTCCAGTCGCACTATTAAAACTACAGTTACTATTGAAAATTGACGATTGAAGCAGAGCACGCATGCAGGACAGCAATTATACTCACTAGGATTAATTACCAACAACGAATGTGATGTACATTACTTGTACGTACATAAATCTCTCTCACTAACTGTAAGAGAGGCATTGATCAAGTTCAAATTGTTATTTTGTTTCGATTTGTTAAATACCACTTCCTTACATTTTTTTGTTTCGTTTTTAAAAAGTTAGTTTTGTTTTGGAATATTTTTTTTTATAACCCTGATATACGTTTTGTTCAAAAATATGAATAAAGTAACGTTCAAGTGCAAAAAACAATAAAGAAAAAAATTAAAACAAAATAGAAACAAAAAGTCAAACTCGCCCTCCCTCTTCATATTATGAGCAACAGTTATTTGCGAACCAAAATATCAAAGAAAATTAACGTTAAGACCATCGGTTTGACGTAAGCTCCCAGCCACATAAAAGCATTTTTTTCGGATGAGATGAATTGGTACGAAGAGGTTAATTTAGTTGATTCATGAATTGGACTGACACATCGAACTTGCAAAGGAGGAGACGCACATCACGTCCACTTTTAAACTGCCGTCCAAAAAATTGTTCCATTTTGCGTAGAGGTTACCGTTCCGTTTAATAAAGACCACACCCTCTGAGGTTATTGGCGATAATGACGTCGGTGACGGCATCAAACACAAACTGGATGTTGGTCGTGTCGGTGGCACAAGTCATGTGGCAGTATATTTCTTTCGTAGTACTCTTGTTTTTAGCCTCGAATTGGGCTTGGATATAGGCCGCTGCCTCCCCATATTCTTGTGCACCTGAAAAATAAATTTAAAAAGTAAATAAATAAAAGTAAAAACATTCATAAAATAAATATACATTTTATTTCATTTTAAAGCAAATAGTAATTTAAATGTATTTTTAAATTTCCTCATTTCTGTTTATGAAACTTCAATTTTCAAGTTTTTAAATATGCATACATAACGTATAATTTAAAAAAATAGAAAATTTTAAATTAGATTTTCGTTCGTTCTTATTTTGAAAAATTCAAAACCATTAATTTTTTTTCTTCTGTATACTTATAAAAATAAAATGTCCTTCTCACCTGTATATTCAGGGAAACAAATGGTAAGAGGAGATTTTTTAATCTTTTCTTCAAATAAATCTTTCTTATTGAGAAAAAGGATGATTGACGTGTCAGTAAACCACTTGTTGTTGCAAATTGAATCAAATAACTTCAAACTTTCTTGCATTCGATTCTAAGATTAAAATAAAAATCAACCAAATTTAATCATTTCCAACAAATATAAAAATAAACGTGTAATTAATATTCTCACAGTCGTCTCATCTTCGTGCAAAACCTGATCGTATTCACTCATGGCCACACAAAAAATAATGGCCGTTACATCTTCAAAGCAGTGAATCCATTTCTTTCTTTCGGATCGTTGACCACCAACATCAAATAATCTAAAAAAAATAACCAAACTTTAATATAACATCAAAATTAAATTAATAAAAGTGCAATCTTACTTGAAATTTAAATTTTTAAACGAGAAATGAACTTCTACAATCCCAGTGGTCTTTACTCTTGTTCGTAGAATATCTTGTTCAGTGGGTTGATAATCTTTGCCCCCCAAACGATCCAAATCGTCCAAGAAACTAAAAAAAACATATTATTACTCTGATAAGTGTCTACAATTTTATATAGTTTATTTAATCATCGTTCATTTTAATCTAAACGCAACTGATGAAGTAAATTAGGCAAAGGATGGACATACAGCACGGAACTGATGGTCTATTTTTAGATTTGTCATCATGTTGCTGTTGCCTCCGACCGCCCGCACTCAACTAGATCAATATGAACAAGATGGCGGTCAAATACACCCAACTCTCAGCCTAACATTCATTCCTCTGGAAATCTCTCACAGTGTGGAACTTTTCGCTTTTTTTAATATCGCAAATTATTATTACGCTTGGGTCATTACCCCACAACTGGTTTGAGGCTAGATCAAAATTTATTGCCGCCTGCTTGTCCCTGCAATTCTTCACGGCAACAGCGGCTCCATCATTAAAATTTGATGCACTTTAATACTTACTACTTGGCCGAATCGTTGAGCTGATATTCATTGGATCGGCCGAAGCATTCTTGAACACCTGTGTCACACCACAACCGTTTCATTGCTGCCAATAATTCTTCTGAAAAAGGTTCGGTGTCTTCCATTCGACCGATTACATCCATCACCATTTTAGCATCGGGCTAAACAAATTAAATAAAAATAAAAAAATATTTAAAATAATTTGTTTATGTTTATTGTTATTTTTTGATAATTCGAATAAAATAAAATATAAAATTTAGCAGATTTTTATTTTAATTTTATTTTTTAAATTTAAATATTTTTAGAATTCTTTATAAACACTACACTTATTCAACTGAAATGAGAAATGGTAAACAAAAATAGATTGCAATTTTACTGATAAGTTCAACATCGAGGTAAACAGTAATAAATTAAGAAAAAGTGACACCACTTTATCAATCTATTAATTATTCGATTTTTAGACAAGGAAGTAATGCAATTTACATACCTCTCTTTCGTTGTTGCCGAAACTTATACCCAGGTTAGGCATAGCACGGAGAATAGCAACAAGGGACTGGATGGTGTTGCTATAGACTACAGGTCGGTACTGTTTGAAATCTTCAGATGAGAAGCCACTTTCGTGGATGATTCTGTAGAAATATATTGCGTGAAAAGGATGAGCAGAATGAGAATGCAATTGCACAAGTACTTAGTTACTGGGTAATCAGCTACGTAAAAGGGAAAACGAAACGAAATTAACTATTTCCGTTCCAACAGCAAGAGCTTTCCTTGCTCCCTAAAAGCTTTTCAACTTCCACTTTAATTCTTCGATTATTTTACGAAATCATTTTCTTTTTATAAATTTTAATTGCGGAATAATAATAGTGGATAGAAGATTATTATAAATATCCAATTTATTGATCCAGAAAAATAAAAATAAAATAATAAAATAAAAATAAATAATTTATTTCTAATCAAATTAATCAATCTGATTGAATATCTGGGATAATTTTGTTTATCAGCCAATGTATACTTAAAGCTCAATTTACTCGTGTTTGATAACTACTGTTTGCTTTTGTCAAATGTATTTATTTCGCTCAAACAATGTATTTAAGGTGTGTTAAAGTTAGGTGTGGAAAGGCGAGCTCGTGATAGATCAATAGACCCAATAATGGCAATAAGTGAGCTTTTGCCTAAACCAATATCAAGGCAAATTTCGCACCTTAATCAGGCCAAGCCTCAGGTCAACTGTTAATACTAAACACACTTTTACTACAGCTAAATCTAGATAAAATAAACAAACAGCACTAAAAATATCGACAGGCCTCTCTATTCACATTATGAGCGAGTCGATCAGTTAAAATTACATCGGTACACAACAATTTCGAAAACAAGGAACAACTAAATTCAATAAATTAACGAAAAGAAAGTAAATGTAATTTCCTTTGGAAAATTTGAAACAATTTGTGAATTTAAAATGAAAAATGTTTGTTAAAATTATTTAAAATGTTCTTACTTCATTTGTTTGACGATGGTACTTTTTCCCGATTCACCTGCGCCTGAAATAAAATATAGACCATGTTGAAATTTGAAATGAGATTGAGGTAGGAAAAAAACTCTAAAGATCAGTCGTCAGTAGACACCGGCTTCCGTTTTGAGCTAGGGAAATTGATTTTCATGAGTAACCTAACCAGGACTGCTAAGCTCGAGCATACAAACCGATTGTATAATTACGCTAATAATAATTGCAATTTAAACTTCATAATGCAACGCATAATAAAAAAAGATTAGTGAGAAAAAACTACATTCTATTAACACTAATGTGAGTCAAGTTTCCCATCGAACTCGGATGTAATAAGGGTTGGCTTGAACCAGGGGCGGCCATATCTGTTATAAGTACATTTCCCTAATTCATTCAATTCACTTTAAGCTTTATGGTTTATAGCGCTTCATCTTTCTAATTTATTAAATACAAATGTATAATTAAGTTTGCATATATCTGGTAAAACAAAGAGGTTTATTGAGCAAACGAATGCTTGTCGATGGCTGGGATGATTCAATTGATCCACCGGCATAAATGGCGGCCATCACGCCCAACAGGGCGAGGCGAGGTTCGTTAACTAATACATACTTGATAAAAAGCAAACCAGAAAATCTACTGCTGCATTACACTTACCTAATAGCAATAATTTGATATCTTTAGCCGCCTGAATACCATCTTCCTTGAGATTTTTTTCTATCTGTTTACTCCTGGCTAATGCGGCTCTTTCCTCAGCACTCATGGCACACCCCATGTTGGCTGCAGATTACACCTCCACACGTCGATCTGCCTGCCAACGACGAATCTTACTTCCGGACTGGCCGCCGTCCTTAGGCCGCGTGCCTACCTCCCTCACGTATCCTTGGGAGGCCGAAGTTTTGACAATTGCTGATAAAAGACGCGCACCTGCTTTTCAGAGAGCGGCAGCCGAGAGGAGAGCGCGTATGCTAATGATTCCCAGCATCATCTTAAGAGGCCAATCACTGAGTAGTTTTTCCATGACGTCATTTGGCGACGATGCGGCTGCCCTCGGCAGCCGTCCATCGTTATCACGATGCGGTTAATTTTACAGTTTTCACTATAAATCTCTCAGTTATTAAAAAAAACTAATGCATTTTATGGTTTTATTTTAATAACGTTCCTATAATTTTATTTTATTTTCCACAGAATTAAAAAATACATTAAATAAATGTCAAAACTTAAAAATATTACTAAGAACATTTGACAACATTTTAATTTTAATAACATCTAAAAAAATTTCTACACACTTTAACAAACACGTAATCTAACACCAACAAAATTGTATTCCTGTTGTAGTTGCTTACAAAATGTATCGTAATTAATACCAATATATACAAAAAAACGATGCAGTAGCAAATATCGCAATCACTGTGTTTTATAAAAAGTGCAAAATAATCTACAAACATTTAAATAGTGTAAACTACAATTAGGTAAGCAGCCTAAAATTTTCATAACTTACAAGTGCTTGTAAGGAAAATGGTAAAAAAATTAAGTACAAAAAACATTTTTCCAAGATTTTTGCATGGTATACTATTCTACATATCGCTGAGCTGTAATGATCGTTGAGGGACCGGTGGTGCAAAAACTTCACCAGAGTCTAAACGAGCAACGTGACATGTGTGACACAACAAATGAGTCTCCATTGGGTAGCAACGTTTATCAGGTTCATCTGTTAATTGCATACCACAATCCTAGAAAAGAAAAATAACTTATTTTAATCAAAAGTCAATGAAATTTTTTTAAATTTTATTCACCTCGCATACGTAACAATCAACATGGAAATCTTTATCCATTGAAACTACACGAACGGTTTCTTCTGTCCCCTAAAATTAACAAACATTAATAAACAAATTCAATGTAAATTAAAAAAAAAACAAAGTTGTGAGGTAAAAGTTCCAAAATACAAAATTAAATAAAAAAGAAAAATAAGGATAGCTTTAGAATGTTTTAAAAAGAACAGTACAGTAAGTAAAAATAATGACACCATGAAACAATTACTTTCCCATTTTATGTACATACATGAAACCATGTAATTAGTGCAATCACCATTAGTAAAATTATTATTATTATTATTATTTATAATATTGTTATTATCAAAATAAAATCTATATTACAACAACACGCACACATTAATTCCAAAAAATAAAACAGTATTAAAAAAAATTTCAATTTTCGGTCTCTGATATCACAGTTACCACAAACAACTTTGTAATTGTTCCAAACAAAGTGTCAAACAAGTGCAGATACCTCTACCGGAGTGATAGCTTTCCCACACGCAGCACATTTGGGCGCATATACTCTGCAAAGAGCAAGAAGGAAGAGTTAGGGAAATCAATCCCCAGCACCCAACAATTCGCGCTGCTAAAAGATAGAATCAACATTCTAAACCTACGTGTGACATAAAAACTTGCCTGTGGTAATCATTCACGCAGTATATTTTATTATCAACATCAACCGTAAAAGGAACACCATCCAAACATTCATTGCATATGCAACATCGAAAGCAGCCAGGATGATAAGATTTTCCCATTGCTTGCAATATCTGAAAAAGTTTTCAAATAGAATAAAAAGCATAGATAATTATTTCAAATTTTATTATACCATTTCCATAATTAAATGACCACATATGGCACATTTTTCAGCGGTTTGCTGGAATCCGGAATACTGCAATTATATAAAATTCACATAATCATGTTATTAACTTGTCTTGACAAAAAAAAAAAAATCTAGCAAAAATTAATCTAAATAACTATCATTATTCTTTCTATTAGAGCAAATATGTTATTATAATTTAAAACTCTCTACTATTTAAGTGGAATTTGTGTAAAAATTCACATCCCTGGAAGGTTGTGTCCAGAACCAGGAAGTCAATGTACCAACGGATATCGTAAGTGCGGTTTAAGCAGAATATTCTCAACGTAAATTAATAAATTAATATAAAAAGTCAAACAAATTGCTCTAACATTCAAATATAATCATCTAGATTCATTTCAGTTTATTAATAACATTTTACCAAATAATCTTCTTCACAGTACACTTTCCCGTGCACATTATAAAAAGCTTTTCCTCTCAACGCTCTTCCACAAGAACAACAAATGAAGCAATTGGTGTGGTAAAGATTACCCATTGCTTGACACGCTTGGCCAGCGCCGGTTACTTTCTCTCCACACGTGTGGCATACACCTGAAAGCATAAAAGAAAATTAAAATATTCAAGTTTTTATTTTTTATATTTTCTCCCTCTCTTCTTTTAAAATAATCAACTAGTTTGAATTGGTTTCATTTTATGACAACAATAAATTATATTCCAGTTTAAACAGGTATTTTCTAATTACTTCACAGAAATATTAACATTTTATGACATAAAACATCATAAAATAAATTTATTTATATTTAATTTTATACAATGTTAGTTACAAATTCTAATAAGGGAAAAACTGTTTCGCACATATCTTTAAGGGCAAGCTGCGTCGGATACTATATTTGTACCTTAGTAATCCATTAAAAAATATAAATAAAAATCTGTAAAAAGATGCATCACTCACGTAAGAATTTAAAGTTTTACTTACAAGTAATTGTGGACATAATTATAATCTAAATGAAAAACTAGTAGATACATAAGAATTAACATCTGAGATGCAACTGCAACTCAGAATAGTTTGGCCCTGGCGCAGCTACATGATAAGTTCAATAGCCCAAAAAAAAAAGTAGGATAAAAAACAGTCGAAAGTAAAGTTCAAGACACAGGATGTAGGAATAGTTATGGAAAATTTTTAAAGAAAAAAAATAAAAAAATAAGTTTTATAAAATATTTAAACACCATCAGTATATATTTTATTTTAAAAAAATCAAAATTAATTTCTTTTTTTAAATACCAAAATAATCTCCATCAGGTTGATTTTCCATTTCCTCTTCCAACTGTTTTGTAAGAGCTTCAATTTTTTTCTCCGCTTCACTCGGTCCACACGATCTCGCTGGAGTAATACTGTACGGCAAAAGTGTTTTGCTGTATAGAGCGCTACCATTTTTATACTTATTATTATTTCCAATTCCATCGTCATCTTCAACTTCATCAACTTCATCATCGATCTCTTCCTGTTCAATATTTTGATGATTGATTTTTTTAGGGCTACCAACGTACGCAGATGCAATTGACTTATTCACGGAACGTTGTGGCGATTGTGCTTGCCCTATATGTAAACTCCTCATATCAACAGCATCAACAATCATAGTAGAACATGCAGCTGCTTGTATTTCGCTAGGCCCATAATAAGTACGATCCAAAGTAGCGGTAAAAGGTTTGCATTCAGAAGGTGTTGGCACCGGTGATTTCTTAAATTCATAAGTAGCACTCGTGGGAATGTATCGTTTGCCCATTGGAATGTATGCATTTTCTTCCATTTGTCCTGAGCTTCGACTGGACGAAATAGTGTAATGATTTAAGCCTACATTACTATTCATGTTATGATTCTGTTCGACTGAATTGGCGTTATAAGCTCGCATCATGTACGGTTGTTTTTCACAAATATTTGATATCGGTTGTCCGAATGCAGCACCTAGAACTGCATCCGATTCGCGAGATCTAATAACATGAGCAGTTAAAGGTGAACCGATTTGTTGCCGAGTTTCATAAACAGGTCCAATATTTGAACTGATGGAATGCGAATCTCGGCTTGAACCACTTACACTTGAACGCGGACTGGGAGTCAGTGAACTGGGTCCATGAACGGTATGCGACGACTTGATGGCGGATACGTAAGGAAAAGCAGAATGAACATTTGCTTGGCCGCTTACAACACTGATGTTATTCGATACTTTATCGCGAATAAAATCTGGCCGACTTATTGAAGATCCGTCAAGTGTTGGTGTCTGTTTAGCTGAAGTTTTCAATGGTGCGGAGAGATGAATATTTTCACATTCTGCGGCCGGCTGTCTCGTAATGAATAGACTTCCTTGAGCATCGATCGATCCAATTTGTGCGCCGCTGGCGCCGTTGGTCGCACTTTTGGTAAGGGTGTGACTCATTTTGTCAGATGACATTTTCCCACCTTCATTACTTGCTCGATGACTCTTTGTAGCAATGCTATATAATCCCTCATCTATTTTCGTACCTTTAGTCAACGTTGAATGAACTCCGTATGGTTGTTTTGGATTTAGTTGAGCTAGATATAAGTCTCGTTTCTTGACAAAATCTTCACAGGCCGAAGTGTCTGATCGTTTCGGAGTACCTGAAGTTAAAAATTGTTCTCGCGATGGGACTTCAAATAAACTTAAATCTTCCATTATTCTTGAAGCGTCATTTGCAAAATCTTCAAAATCCATACCTAACGTTTGTCCACGTTTAAATTCCATATTGTTTCCACTTTCGGTTAGGGAATCAGAGTTAACTGAGGTGTTTGGTAAATTATAATTTTCTTTTCTTCCTAACATGGCGTCATTCCACTTGCGTAGGAATACTTAAGGATAAACTTTACAATAACTTCACATTACTTGAAAACATCTTTAAGTATCCGAAAATATTTTTACAAATCTGGTCTTCCTATAACTTAAACTGTGATTACCGTATTAACCGAAGCTAAGTAATAAAATTCGTCGCATACACGAAGAGCCAGATCGGGTGAATCATGAACTATTTAATAAATAACTAAAACTTTGGTTTAGTCAGCTCAGTAGTGTGTGTTGACTTGATGTGACGTCATACGATTGTATCGATAACAAGTTTTTGATATTTTTCTTAAGCTTAATACTTTATTTTATTAAATTTTAACATTTTTATTGTTGTTTATTATATGTTTAATTAATAAATAAAAAAAAATTAATAGTATTAATATTCTGCTTTCGCGTTTCGAACCATTTTGTTTCGATACTCTATGTATTATATCGACTAATTATCTAACTTCGTATCGATAAATCACAAAAACATTTTAGTTAAAAAATTAGTACTAGATGGTGCTCAATCTTTTGATAACATACTTAAAGCTTATTAAACACTTTTGTTACCGGGCAGGCGTAGCTATGTGGGTACTTCGCTGTTCTGCAAAAACTCAAAACAATTTGTTCTATTGTTACCCCACAGGCGCTGTCTTGCCTTTTTGCATATTAATTATACTAAACGATAACTTATTTTCATGTCACTCTTATTAAAAAATATGGACAAAATGCTTTTAAACCTAAAATTTTCATTTTAGATAAAGAAAGCCAAGGTTCAAATCTTGTTTGGGTTTTTTTTTTATTAATTAATTAAATTTATATAATAATTTAAATCTATACTAACTTAATTACATAAATTTTTGTACTTGTTTGAAGTTCTAATCCCTTATCTTTTACTTTTACACTGATTAATAATCTAATAAAATACATAAGGTTTATTATTAAGAGAACGTCATCGGGTAGGCATTGATTAATGGGTTCATCGTAGATTTGACTTTAAATCAAATAACTATTCGGACGGAGAAATCTTCGTTTATACCCACGATCGCTGTCCTACTTTTTTTATCGCGTTTTAGCAACAAAATTTTTATTTTAAGAGAATCCTAATTGCTCAGAGCAAATGCTAGAACAATAAACATGTTAAAAGTTGTAAGATAGAACGTCCCCAGTTCGAGCCTATTAAATATAAATTTTTTTTTATTAATTGACAACCTTTCAGTTGGAGAGAATTATAACAGAGTTCTAAATTTGTTCGTTTCTTTTCTCCAATTAAATCCATGTAATAAATATTGATGTCAAGGTTGTATTGAAGTAACAGTCAAATAATTTACGTATACACAGTAACATAATCACATCACTGTTGTTATTTTGTTTAGAGTTTTTAATTATTTTGAATACTAATTCCAGAACAACATTTAAAGTTTATCAAAAACAAAAGTAAGTACCCCTTTGAACCTTTGAGAACAGTTTTAACTTTCCTATGCCCTTTACCAACTATTTTATTTTACTTGGTCAAATCAAATGTCATAAAAGACAAACACTTGTAATTAGAAAATGGCAAGTATCAAGGTAGAGAGTAGTAAGTTTTATATATCTTTATTTTCATTAATTTAGATATTATTCTGTTAATCACAATAGAAATTGCTGTTCTAAAATCAAATAAAGTTTAAATCAATAAATTCCAATTCTTTATTCATGTAATGTCACAAAAGTTATTTCCATTTGTTGCTACAAACTAATCATCTTATTTACATCCTTTTATAAACATTAAATTACAAAGATAATTCAATGATTTGTTTTTCTTTACTTTTATGAATAACCTCATGCTTGCTCCTTTTTTTACAATGCAAAATGGATTATTTCAGTTCAATTCAAAATATATCTTGCTAAAAAGCTTCAAACCTAAGGAAGACAGTCCTCAACACCGTAATGTGTTTGCCATTCCAGTGTTATTTAAAGTTAAAAGATATAATAAAGAGTGTAGTAGTATTTCTTCCCAAACTGAAAAATAATCTCTACAAATCAATACGCTTGATGATCTTCCATTAAATATTAGAAACTACAAACAATTTAATTATAAACGAATGTAAGATCAATGTCTTTTCTAAAAAAGAACAAAAACAAAATAAATTTTCATGTTATTCATCATCAAACATTAAATAATTTTAAAAATTTTCATATTTCCTTATGTTAATTCATCTGACAATGTAAATTGTATGCCTCTTTATAAGAATTCTGAATACACGATTGATGGTAAATCTTTTAAATATCAAGACGTCCTTCTACGAGTCCAGATAAACGTATATGACAACAGTAGGCAAAAGTGATTACAATAACTTAAAAAATGTATTCACAATCAAGAAAGCTTCCTCTTGATTCGGTGAGAGCAAATCACTCATTATTCTTGGGCAAATCCTTCTGTTTCCTCAATAGCATATGTAAGTTTTTCCACTAGTTGTTCATAGCTTTTATAGGGGGGTAAATCAAGCCTGTTGAAGCATGTATGACTTCTAGGCAACCAAGTCTCTTTTCCCACTTTTTCAATGCAGAATCTTTGGGGTCCATTGCTCCCTGAAACTCACAAAAAGAAATATATTTAGTCTAAAATTATTATCACTTATAAAAATATTTTATCTTTACCCATTAACTCAGCAAAGCCACCAACTGGAACTCGACATGTTCCAGTAACAAACTGTAAAAGTCGAGCTCGTTTCTCGTTGTCCATCTCCTTCGCAAACTGTAATTCACAAAATAATAGTTAAACCCAATATTAAAATATATTGTTGATTCAAATATACCTGCCAGAACCACTGAATTTGTTTGCTTGTCCGAGTGTAGTGGCGATAAATGGTATTTCTTTGCCAGTCATTAATATCTATTTCTTGCATACCACATAACATGAGCTAAAAATAAACCAAATTTACTAACCTTTTCTCTAATAATGAGATATAATCTTCCAGATTTACCTCTAGTTCACGTTCGTCAAAATACTGAAGCCATTCCAAAGGAACAACTTCGTTAAAGCCATCAAGAAAAGCCTTCGTCTGCTCTTCAACTCCACGAGAAAATCTCCATTCCGTCATTAGCCTTATCAAACATTTTAAATTAACATAAACTTTATTTTTTCAAGTTAAAACAAATTTCATTAAACATTTACCGAATATACTCCTCCTTGTTTTCTTCTGTTACTTGAATTTCGGCTCCACCTGGTTTTAACTCGTGAGATGTTATCTGTCCTAACACCTCAAAATCAACTGTAAAGAAAAATTCTAAACCGAATTCTTCGATGCTATTGTCCCTATAAAAAAAAAGCATTTAACAAAAAAAATTAATTATATGAAAGATAAAACGTACTTGATCCAATTAAGCGAATTATAAAATTCAGGATCTATTGATTCTATATCCTTCATCGTGAGCTTCTTATTTAACATTCGTTTGTAGAACGGCAGTGTGAAACCACTGTACAGAAACTTGCCATGGTACAATGCCTGTAATAGAATGACTTAATACCCAAAACGTCAAAAAAAACTAAAAATTTGATTCACCATAGCAATGAAGCGGCCAATGAAGCGAAAATAGAGCAAATGGTCGGGATTAACAGATGATGCAGGGTTAATTTGCAAGCTGTAGTTGTTCTTGTTGGCGTATTCGAACAAACAATACATGGGATTGAGCACTTCGTGAGATAAAAGGAAAAACCATTCTCTAAAAGTTTTAAATGTCGCAATTAGATATAACTAATAAAAGTAATTCATAAAGGCAAAGATTTACCTTGCTACTCCTCCATAATCCAATCCTTCTTCACCCCTAAAAATAATATATAATCTTCTACGCAGTTCGTATGATTGTAGGCGCATAATCTAAAACAAATGTTAGTATGAATCACTGATAAATCACTGATCACCTAAGAAATCACTGATAAGAGTTACACCCTTAAAAATTTAATTAAATTACTTGGTTAAAGGAATCTTCGAATAGGGTTTGTCTTGATACACTAATTTTTATATGACTTGGTAAAGCATTGGACTGAAAGTGAAATCAATAATTAATACAAACAACCGATCAAATCAAATAAATTTTAAATTTACATGACATAGATATCTGAATTGACCCAATTTCCAACGAAAACTACGTTCATACGCAATCGGAATTCCATAAGAACCTTTAGGTCTGTAAGATCATCAATACAATCTTTCGTTAATGAAAATACAATTACTCACTAATTTAAAAATATTATTACCCTTTGGCGTATCCGGGACGAGGATCTTGAAATGTTGTTGTTTTTGTGTTGTGGTCAACAAAATATCTTACTCCATCTTGAGTAATTCTCATTTCCCAACCAGCTGGTAATGGGTCTTCTTGGGTTATACTAAAATATATTTTTTTAATTAATTAATTCAACATTCAACAATCAATTATCGAAAATTACCCTTGAGTACGTGGATCATCCCATTGCGTAGTTCTATTTTTATGATTTACAAAATATACTCGTCCATTAGGTTCTGTTCTCTTCTCTGTAAAAGAGCAATATTTTTTAAAAAAATACAACTTCTTTTTACTCTAAAATAAACTTCACTTACCCCATCCTTCCGGGAGTGGACCTAAAGGATCATCATCTTCAACTTGAGCTGGATTCTTAAGAATAATAAAATAAAATATAAAATAAAAAAATAAAAAAAAGAATATTTAAAAATTCTAAACATACAATATGATAAAGAAACCGCTGCTGGCATTGTTGCATGGCTTGTGTGCGATCTGATTGCCATTGCTGATAATTGCGCATGGTTTCAAGATTAGGCCGTTGCCATGTTGTTGTTCTCGTGTTGTGATCAACATAATAAACTCGTCCTCTTGGATCTCGTCTAATTTCCCAACTGGATAATAAAATATCTCATTATTATAAAACACTGTCTACCTAACTAAAAATAAATACCCAGGTGGTAAAGGTTGAGGTCTCTCCCAAGTAGTACTGCGTGTATTATGATCCACGTAATAACGTCTTCCAAACGGGTCATGCCGCATTTCCCAACTATTAAACACAAAGTATAATTACAAATAGCTACAAATGTAATTAACTAATCATAAATTACCCCTGAGGTAGTGCTTCAGTCGGTTCAGTATCATTCGACGGCTGTGTTGTTGCACTTTGTGGACCAGGTAATGCTGGTGTTGATGGATTTCCTCTGGGTGGTGGAGGAAGTGTGTGATTAGTAGATCCATTTAACACAGCCGCAGACGAATTAGTGCCTGTGCTCGTTGAGCTACTGCCCGTCAGGTTGCAATTAGGAGTTATGGGAGTAATAGCTATAAGAATTTTAAATTTTAACTTTATTCAGAATTAATTTTTTATATATTTTCTAGTAAATCACTTGACGAAAGTGTTAAGTTTCCAATTGGAGGCAACGGTCTTCTCTCGTTTAGTTCTCTTCGGTGAATTTGACTTGCATCTTGAGACGAGCTGCCGTCAATTGATGGAGAAATACCGGTATCATTAGTGCTCATCCTAACCCGAGGGCGGACGCCAAAATGATTGCTCCCCGAGGCACTGTGGTTCTCCTGCACTGCAGTACCATTTGACTGACTATTATTGCAATCCAGTTGTACGTTCTGGCTACTTAAATTGTGTGTTGAATCTGTAAAACAATAATTCACAATAACTGAAACTTTAATATTAAAGAAATAAACTCAACTGTTATTTTCATTGCCTTCAGTTGGAGATCGTGGTGGAAAAGTAGACATGTCTATTTTCATGCCATCCAACACAACTAGCAACTCCCCGATTCCAGACCGAGAATTATTTCCTCTATTTTCACTAGCCATTTCCATAAGAAGATGTAAATTTTCCACTATAAGAAATAATATCAGCATTTAATAACATAAAATAAATTTAAAAAAAAAATAAATAAAATAAAATTTACATTTTCCTTCATGTTTATTGAGGATTTCGTGTAGATCTAAATTTTCTTGACCAAGTAAAACATCCTTTTTTAAAGCGCTATGATCAAAAATCTTGAAATGGATTTTAGAATACGGTGTAACTAGGCTAGAAAATATCAAAAAATACGAAAAAATATTAAATAAAATAATGTTTAAATAATATTCTGTATAAAAATATGTCTTACACAGTGAAACGATCGTTCCATTTTGGAGAAATTTTATTTTTTATATATTCTGTTTTCCTAGGCGCTTGTCCATCTACACTAATTTCAACATAAGGATCAGGTTTGAAAAACCCACTTAAGTTGTTTAGTTTTGCCGAATCAACTAGAATAAAACATTATTATAAATAAAAAATTGAGTAATTAAATAACCAATCTTATTAAATAATAAAATACCGCTACTGTATTGATTGATTTTAAGAACAGCTGAGGTCAACTCAATTTACCTGTTACACTTAGTTGAAAAAAACTACTTGAGGTTCCAACATCTGTCATCTCTCAATTAAACCAAATCTGAAAATAAATAAAAATAAATAAATAAATGAAACGTGATTGATAAAATATTGAATCGCCATTTTAAATATTAAAGAATTTTTTTTACCACTAATTTGAAGACGATAAAAGAAAAAACGATGAAACTATGATAAACTTCACATTATTTTTATACCAAGGTTGACCTAATATGACGGAATCAAACAATTAAAAATTTCGTAACATAAAAATAATTTCAATAAAATATGAAAACTCTCTAGAATAATGAGTTAGATAGCCATCAAGCATGATTAAAATCGCAAATATGGTGTAGAATTCTCAATTTCTAGGAATATAATTAAATGAAACGTACTTATGTGGTGTAATATGTTGTGCTTCGATTAATATAACAAATCTAGACTTTTACTGTGCGATTAGATAATGTACGTTGCATGGCCTTATTCAATTAGTTAAAATAAAACATTACGATTGTGTCACATTATGCTCTACGATACGGTTTAATAATCGTGAGTTTATAGCTTTAAGTCTTCCTGCTTTCAATATGAAAAATACGTTACTCCGGATTGTGGTAGTTGGTCGGTTTCCTTTTATTGATTACGTAATAGTAATCATATGATTCCTTCTAAAATTAAATTAAATTAAGTAAATATAACTGCTTACCACGGTTAAACTGCTCATTAATCGACTACCAATTAAAATAACAACGAGCCCAGTGTCAACACCACTCTCAGGTAAACTTCGTAGATCGTGAAACGTCAACCTCCATCACCAATCACGTGATTGAGAAGAACAATCGCGCACCGTAGTCTAATTTATAAAATGTTTTTTGTTACTGCATTTATAAAATAAAAGCAATAAAATTTCTTTTAGTTAAGAAAATTAATCATTATAACAATCCAAGAACTTTTTATTTGTAAGTTTACGACCGTATTGTTTTGGATTCACTTTGTCGAATAAGTCGTCACTAGATGGCCTTATACCATGTCTTATCTTTTTATTTTATTTTTTAAGACCGAGGCGATCTGGTTATAATTAAAGACAAGGTTGGTTAAAGAAGTCAAAATGGATTCCAACCGCCTGGATGATCGTGTTGATCATTTAATTGTAGATTCATCACCGTTTTTAAAAAACGTTCAACTTCAGGTATCAATATTAAAGTTATATTAAATTCCCGGTGTTTTAATGTTCTAATAAATTTCAGACGAAAGGAAAAAATGTGTATACTATATCGGAGGTTGTCAATGAAATCAAAGATAAAGCCACGAGGGAAAGGCTTCAGGTGTTACCGTACGAACTTATTTTGAAAGATGTCATGCCAGAGGCATACAACAGAGGTAACTTTAAGCCTAAAAAATGGTAAAATGGTGTAGCGATTTTATATAATTTAACTATTTTTGCAGCGGTAGAATTTTCGAAGAAAACCGGCGATTATCCCAGTTTGTCACTTACAGATTTAAAGTTGATAGCACTTACTTACCAGCTGACAAAGGAATTTATGGGAGAAGAACATCTAAAATTAGAACCGGAAAAACCAACTTTGGTTCGCGGGAAGCAAATTGGAAATACTCTTGGCTTTTATTCTCCAACAACGGTATTACCAATTACATAATAAATTGTTTAATAACAAATTAATTTAAAGTTTATTTTCAGGCTCAGTCATGTGAAGAAGATGAAAATGATGAAGAAGGATGGATCACCTCTACAAATATAGTTAAAAATACTAATAAAAGTTTATCATTAACTAATGGCAGTGAATTGACTGTTGCTTGTATGACAAGTGATTTTGCAATGCAGGTAAATTCCAATAAGAACAAACTAATTTAGCAATTATTTAGATTTAATCATAATTTTTTTGTAGAATGTTTTAATGCAGATGGGCTTGCTTATAGTTTCAATAGATGGATTACGCATTAAGGAAAATAAAACTTTTATCTTACGATGTTACTCGTGTTTCAAGTAAAAGCTTCAATTTTTAATAACATAAATAAAATTTTTAAAATACATTCATTCTTATAGAACAACAACTAATATGACCAAACAGTTTTGCCATAATTGTGGTAACAAAACTTTAAAACGAGTTTCAGTGGCGATTAATGAAAATGGTGAAGAAACAATGTTTATATCAACAAGACCAATAAACTATAGAGGAACAAAATTCAGTTTACCAGCACCTGCTGGAGGAAAACGTGTGGTACAACCAATATTATGTGAAGATCAAAGGATTCCACAACAAAGGCAATCAGATTTGAGTAGGAAGAAATTAGATGCACTTTCTCCAGATTATATTGCTGGTATGTTTTTATTATTGAAGTTTGAAAAGAAAGTCAACGTTTTTTGGGGGAAAAGTAGTGGGGACTTAAGAACCACAGTGATAAATTAGTGGTGCTATTAAACCAAATGGGTCAAGGATCCATGTAACAACATTTTGTCCAATAAAATCCTATAATTATTCCAAAAAGACTGCCTAAGGAGTGCAGTAGATGTGTCACAAATTTTGAATAGGTTTGTGACAGGGTCATATAACTTCCATTTTTTTTCTCTATTTAATTATGAGGGTTATCTTATGATGGGATGGGCTGTAGGTCCAGTGTATGTGGTACTATGCATTTACAAATATACAATTTTATTTTTATTTTACATATTTACAGAAACCTCACCATTTGCAATTAAAGATGTTTACAGCAGGGCTGCATTTGTTCAAACTGGTCCACAATATTTTAACAAAAAAAATCCTAATGCATCAGGAAAACGTAGTGGAAATAAACGAAAATGAAATAATAAATAAAAACAAAACATTTGTGATCATTACTCATTTTTAATCATAATTTACATTTTTTTAATAATTTTTTTTATACAAATACACAGGCTAATTTACAGTTTCAAGTGGTTGGTCAATTAACAAAGTATATATATAAATGGCTTACAGTAATTGAAAATCAGAAGTTCACAGGATTAAAAGAAAATATTTAATGGCCAATTTCATAAAAATTCATCTAAGACTATGAAGTGGAATAAAAAATTTTAAAACCTGTTAAATGAGAGCAAGTTATTTAATTAAAATATCAGTTGTTAATTAAGTCAAAAAAATACTACAAAAAGTCAAAATATAGCTTTGGAACAAACTAAACTGCAGAACATTCGAAACTATAACGAGCAGCTGCACTGCTCAAATTTGCGTAACGAATTCAACTAGCACCAAATTGGTTTGTTGTAGAAGAAAAGCAGTTTTCCTCATAGAGGAACAGTGCGTCCAAAACGTAATGCTTTGCATCAACTTCCCATGTGGAATTTAAAAACCAGAAAAACAAAAAAAATTGGAAAATCCGAATGACGAATCCCCCAGATTACGAAAAATTTCCAATCTCTGCACGGTCACTAAATATCCAATTCAAAATGGAGCTGCAAAATCATCAAAGGCACAATTTCATTGCATCACTCACTATTTTGTATCATTTACAAAGTCATGATCCTAGCATTAGACTTTCAGTTAGGTCAGGATTCCTGCCGCATAAACTATAAACCAAACATCAACAATCCAACATTTACCAGCATACTGCTCATGACTGAGATCCATACATTTAGCCTTAAAATAACTGGCAACGGTATCACTTGAAACAAACTGCTAATTGCCTTAATCATAAACTTAATACCAAGCCCCAACAAAAGCTCACTTTCACTCTCCACTTTCGGTTGTTCTACTTGGAGTATAATTCAGTCTAAACTGACCTAAATTGAAAATAAAAATAATAAATAAAATTAATTTCTTAAAATAATTTGCTTTTATGTTGTTCAACCCACCAGGTTTAGTGATTTCCTCCATAGTTGCTTCTTTACAATCCAAACCTCTATGGCCAATAATACCACAATTATAACATGTAATCGGTTTGGGTTTCTGGACCACGGGTGGACTGGACGCATAACTGTTGTGGAAAGCAATGTTCGGATTAGGAGGCGGCAGAAACTTTTGAGTTGAGACACGAGTCGAATGTTGAGATCCGTTTTGTTGGAGCATGGAGAATTGCGTGCCCGAGTACACAAGTTCCGGATTCACTCCATTAGGAATATGAGGCGGTGGCGTCATGTGGTTTCCGCCAAAGTGAAAATTTGGTGGCGGGATTGCAGTTGGAGGTAAAAAACTGCTCGTGTTGTGGGAGTGCATGTAATGTGGATATTGATATACAGCACTGTTCATGGGCACAGTTGGCAGAAAATTTGCTGAATATTGTAAATTACCAGCCGCAGCATTTTGATTGCATGAACAACCACAAGTACTTGAAGTGGCCGAAAGCACGCCATGTGCCAAAGGAGGTTGCATATTCAGGTTTGAAGGACAATTATTCGTTGGCAAAAACGTAGGAGTAGAACAAGAAACTGCTGTCACTGCAACTCCAGGACTAGTTGGTAAATTTGGATAAGTAATTGAAGTGGAAGAATATGGCAACGAATGAATAGAATCAGTTACATGGCTCCCCGCTGGTATGCAAGATCCAACGACTTGAAGGGGTAATTTGGACGTGTCCTCACTATGTTGCGAATAAATGCTTTTATTGAGTGGACGACTGGCTGACACATTAACCGTTGCAATTGGCAAATGTCGAGACGTGCTTGTCACTAGCGGTGTTGAAAGCATGTTAGTAGTTCTGTAACATGATACATCTTGATTTGTTGTTTGTTCAGTAGTCACAGGTGAAGTTTGCACTGGAGCATTTATTGCTGCAATGTCCCAACGTACTTGAGTGTTAGAAGTAGTTGTTGACGTATCTACAACGGGAGAATGTTTCCCAGGAGTATTTTCTTGAATTAGCTGGTTCGAATTTCGTGACGATGTAACTGCCAATTGTTGTTGAGCTGAAACTTTAAAACCTTGTGCTTGTGCTGGAGGACTAGGTGACGGCGCAATATTAATTGGCACACGAGATTTGGGAAATGAAGCACTTGTGTTAACCGATGCAACATTTGGAATAATGTCTGTTGTTACTACTTGTCTCGAATTAGCGTTAGTAATAGATAAGTGTGTTAAGTTTAGAGACACGTTATTTTCTTCCTGATTGCGCAATTTCAGAGATAACTTTTTCCTTAATGGAACACTTTCTCCTTTGTCTTTTAGTCCGAATTTAATCCCACCTTGTCCAATGACTGGTTTAGAAGAAATATTTTTACCATCACCATCTTTATCTGAAAGAAAAAAATAGTTCTTATAACAAAAATTCATTCATATTCTATTACTTAGTTCTCAGACTGGATTTTTATTAGTTGCAACTTATTAAGTTAAAATTTTTTTAAAAATAATTAATCCAAGCTTAATTATAATTTTTGCTTGATATGTTTTAAATCTAACGTTATTTTGGTCAAATCAGGTCGACTTAAATCAGGTCCGACCAATTCCAAAATTTTAAAATCAGATTAAAACCGTTTTTCGGTTATGTTCAGATTGAAAAAACCCATTGAAATCTCGGTTAGGTTTTAAATTCACAATGCAAACTTCATTAAGTTACAAATTTCAAAGTTGTGTTGATTTTAGAAATCTCACAGTTCAGAACCATACCTTTGTCAATTTCCTCAGAACAAGAACTGTCGTAATTATTTCTATTTTCTTCTAAAGGACTTCCAGGAGGACTAGAATATTCTGAGCAGGAAGGAGAACTCTCTGTACTGGCCACACAGGATTGCATTAGTTGATGATTCGGCTGTTGCAATTGAGGGAAGATCACAGTGTAAGGATTGCAGTTAGCTACTCCAGCCGGATTAACAGTAACCACATCATTGGGAAGCGTGTTTGGTGATATCAAGAGGCCAGCTGATAGAACTTGTACTGGAACTGGAACTGGTACTGGTACTGGTACTGGTTGATTGCAGGTGGCGCTATCTACTCTGTTGATGGAATCTGTTGGGGGGTTGTACACCTGAAATAATACATAACCATTTCGTCATTCTATTAAATTAAGTACTTTCATTGACTGACGAGAAAATTGAAGGTTGTGTACAACTGCGGGTGAGAGATCCGTTGAATGTGATGACGCTGTTGGCACGTATGGGGAAGACGGGGCACAGGAGACGGTCAAAGTCGTAAATCCACCGTTTGCATTGCTCTCTTCTCCACTTCGCAAGTTAAGGCCGTTCACTGGATAAGTCCTATTTTTCAATCAAATTACAGATTCAGAAACTAATTCTAAATAAAATTAAATTATTTTTTGTTACTGACCTAAGGTTCTCGAGCTTTTTTCGCAAATATGATATTACATCGGGTGGCAGTCCTTCTTTAAGAAAATCCTCATCACTCAATGAGCGTAACTGAAGATAAAAATCATAAATTTCAAACTCATTTAACAATAATGCATTTTAATTTATATACCATACCTCATCTGGAGTAAAAGTGATTAATCTGTTTTTGTATTTTTTCAGTTTTTCTTGAGACAAGATGTTTTTTAAGCCAATTCCTTCTGCAGTTACATCAGTATTTCGTTGAACCCACGGCGATGCAGATCGACTATTTACCACAGATTGCGAAGGACTCGCAAAAGGGGAAGTGATAGGTGATGAATGAGGCGATATTACTGGAGTTGAGCAAGGTCCTGTGCATAATGGACTGCTGAAACACAAAAGCGATAAAAAAACTGTCACAATAATAATGATTCAGCTACTTTTACTGACCTATAACGGCTTGCTGCTGATGGTTTGTTATTAACTGCAATCGGCAACTTCGGTTTGATTGCATCTACTGCCAAAAAAAAAAAATAAAATAAAAACCTTTAAAATAATTATAGTAATTTTATTTTAGCCCAGTTTCAATTGACCTTGATTTACTGCTCCCAAATGATCGAGTTGAGAGTTGTAAATTGTTATTGATTTCACCCGTCCTACTTCACTAGTAGTTTCATCTGGAATTTATTTATTTTTAAAAATATATAGATTTTTGTGCATAATTTATTTAGAAACCTTTTGGTGGTCGTTGATTTGGTGAATTAGGTATTTGTTGAATTGGCATTCTCACAGAATTAACCATCGCGTCTTGACTAGAAGTCGGATAATTTTGCAATGGCACAATGTTTGCCCACTGCAAAGACTGTTGTATATTTTGTCCTTGGAAAAATAAAAGTACTGTTTCGCATCCCATTAATTGTGGTAGATATTTGTTTATATTCCAAATAAATTCGGAAATTCTTTTCATCAATTCATCCATATTATCATCAATTTTGTTTCCTGGTTTTATGACTGCAAACAAGATTAAGTAATTAAATAAAATTACGATTGTTCTATTCCTTTTACGACTAAAGTAAAAGAAAAAAATAACTAAAAATAGATAGTTATTTTTAAATGAGGTTCTTTAAGACTAAACTTAAAAAAGTACCAGGTAATTGAGGAATGTTCACTTCATTTGACCGAAGTTTTGGATCAACAGAGCACATCTTAAATATCTAGAAAAAAATTAATTAATCAATTAATTAACCAATTGACCTTACTCGAGGTTTTAAAAGAAAACTTAAGCCTAAAACTTACAAACTGGCTGAATTCACACATTTCTTGATATGTCTTAATGACTTCAGTCAGAACTCCATTTACCCATGCAACCTAATCATATAAACAAGCCAAATTAATCGAATTAAATAAGCAAAAAATAAAATAAATAACAAAAAGAAATTATATTATTTATTTGACCTGTAATATTAATTCTAATCTTCTTTCGTTTCTCTTTCTTTGACTTCGTTTCAATTCTACACCTTTTATATAAACACCTAGTTAATAAATAAAAGTAAATGTCAAATTAAGTTCAAAATAAAAAAATAAACATTAATTCGATTCATGCAAACCATTCATATTTGCTCCAGCACTTGGATAAACATGAGAATATACTGGACTGTACTTTAAATCAATAATAGGTTCTGGTGCACAGCCAGCTTTTTCCTTAACAGAATGATCATTAATCTGATCCTATAAGAAAATAACAAAAAGTTACAAAACAAATTTATTTTTATTTTAAAAAAAAATTACGCAACGTTTAAATTTAAATCTAAAATTATTTAAATAAATTAGTATAAGTAAAATAAAACCCAATTTATATTAAAAATTATAACATTAAATAATATTAATGATGAAGTAAAAAAACTACAAGTTGCGATTTCTAGTTGAGCTTATCAAAAAGATAGATGCCAGCGGAGAAGCCAGCCATTTTGAATTCTCGAACACCTATTATGCTAGCGTGTTTTAGGCCTATATGTGGAGGTCACCCTGCTAGAACTACTCATCTTACCTTCACTGGCACTTCTTTTAATGTGTGACGAATATCGTTTAATTGACTTTCCACAGCAGATTTCTGATCGAACGTAAAAGCGGGATGATATAAAACCATAGTAAAAAGAAGTGACATTTCATCGAAAATCTTGTCATCCGAAAAGGGCGCTTTGCTTAGTTTTGCAAACTCGGTTAAAATTTTGAAAATAACATTTGAACACACATGATTGGAGGACTCGAGTAAAGCAAGAGAAATTATTAATTTGCTCCTTATCATCTCCTCATTTAAATTGGTCAATTTCGATAGTTCTGCCGAGCTGTTGGCTCTATTTTCAGCATCCCGGAGGTAATGAAAGTCTTTCTTCCCTAATTCTTCTACACATGTTCCGAAAAATCGCAATTCAATCGGCAAACACATATTTAACAAGCCACACATCACATCCAACCTTTTGTAACCGCTCAATTCCTTAAACCACGAAAATACTTCTTCTTGGCACACCATGGCACGTTGATAAACTTTCAGAGCTAACAGTTACTAATCCGAAATGGATTAATCACAAATTGGGACCACAGCGAGACGCCATCCTAAAACATTGCGTCTCGACCTCGACTCGATCGTTTGACTGGAATCGGTTTAACAATGTGACACTAGAGGCCGCTTTTCAATGTAAAAGCCCGTTTTAAACCTTTTTTGAACAAAGCTCTTGTAAAATACAGTGTATTGTTGAAGAGCGTAAAAGTATATTTTATCCTGTTTCACATTTAAAAACAGAAAAATTAAATCGTATATCGATTTTTAAAAAATCGATTCATTCAAATTTAATTCAGAGTATATTGACATCGATTCATCGATATATTTTATAAACTTATTATCAACCGTGTTTATTATTCTTTTATCATTCCTAACGAAACCACAGATACAGGTAAAATTTGCAATTTACAATTTTTGAATTAAAAGCAAAAAATTTTGATTTAATCAGTAGTAAAATTGAAATATTTGATATTAAACTGGTAATTCACAAGTCAGTCAGTAGAAGTTAGTGTTTCGAATATTGAATCAATTACAAATGTGATTTTTTTATATTTTTATCTCTTATATTTGCAGTAATTAAAAAAAATGGAATGCTGCATTTTAAGATCTGTCAACAATTCACGTGACAACATAGCACTGAAAGATGGAGAAGTTATTTGCATTGGAAGAGGTCCTTTGACACAGATTAAAGATCCTAAATGTTCCAGAAATCAGGGTAAATGACATAATTTCCCTAATTAGGGCTTAAACTATAAAAACACATTTTAAAATTATTTTGCAGTTGAAGTGAAAGTAAATCTAGCTTCTGAAAACTTAGAAATACGTCAAGTAGGACCAAATCCCAGTAGCATTGATGGGAAACCTTTGCTTCAGAATGAGAGTATCACAGTATGTAACGGACAGACTTTGTGTATAATAAAAAATGAATATCCATATGTTGTTGAATTTGTGAAAAATAAAAAATTGATGGGCAGCAGTTTACCAGCAGTTGTAGGTGAAACGCAAGTTCAGAAAAGCAAAAGAGCATTAGAAGAGCCTGAAATCGGACAAAGAAAAGCAAAATTATTAAAAGAAAGTTCATGTGATGAAAGCATAAGTATAAACTAGTCAATTTAAATAAGTAATATATAGTTGTGTTTCATTTATTTTGTGCTTTTCAGATATCAGTGATGAAGAAGAAGCTGAAAGAGTAAAGTCAGTTGACGATCAACTTGCCGAATTGAGAAGGAATTCTCTTAAATATCGAGCTTCTCAGGGAAACAATTCTGAAGTTGCATCTAGTGTCAGTAATAAACAAAAACCTTCCATACCTGCTCCTCGGTCTGAATGGCAAGAACCAAATAAGAATTTACTTATCTTCATTAGCCAAGATCTGACCAGTTCAAACACTGTAATTATTTCAAATGCTATGAATTATTTTAATTATGGTTTTAAAGTTATTTAAAACTACTATTATCCAGATTTGTGGCTTCGATTTAGATGGGACAATTATTTGTACAAAATCTGGTAAAGTTTTTCCTAAAGATTATGACGATTGGAAGTAAGTATAAAGTTAATTATCACTGTAGTACGCTTAACAGTTAAGAGTTTTTTTAAACTTTTTGTAGGATTTTATGTCCAGAAGTAAAATCAAAACTAAAGAGATTACACGAAAATAGTTCCAAAATAGTATTTTTTACAAATCAGAAAAGTTTAGGACAAATGAAAGGCAGTATTGATGGTTTTAAACGAAAGGTTGAAAATATTGTCAAGCAATTAAACGTTCCGGTTCAAGTAAATATATTTTAAAAAAATTGGCGATAATTAAAACATAAATTTACTTTTTATTTTTATGTAGGTATTAATTTCGTTAGGTAATACAATTTATAGAAAACCAGCTTTGGGTATGTGGGATCATCTATTAGAAAATGTAAGATTTAGTATTTTTATTTCACGAAACTTTTTAAATTGCCCTTATAAAGTCTTGAAACAGGCATTATTTTATTACTGAATACTGCACTTTATTGAAATGGCCATAAAATGAAAATTAGATCAAATGTCATTTTATTTTTTAGGCTAATGACAACATCGCTGTAAACCTAAATACAAGTTTTTATGTTGGTGATGCTGCAGGAAGAGAAGCTAAATGGGCTCTTGGAAAGAAAAAAGATTTTTCTTCTAGTGATAGACTAGTAAGAACCACTCAGTTGAAGACTTAAAAATAAATTATTAATATGCATTTTATTTCATTAGTTTGCGATAAATGCTGGTCTGAAATTCTACACTCCAGAAGAATTCTTTTTAGGATGGAAAACAGCAGGCTTTAAGTTACCCAGTTTTGATCCTGTTAGGATATTAAATTTATGGTAATATGACAACACATTAAATATTAACGTCCTATGCAATTTTTTATTTAGAGATCAGTCAATAGCACTGCTTTATGTGATCCTAAGTTCGTAAATAGTTTAATAACTTCGGATCAAGAGTTAGTAGTACTTGTGGGTTTTCCAGCATGTAAGTAAAAGAAAATTAAATTACTATAACAGCATTTTAAAAGTTGAAATTTTTTTCTTTAGCCGGCAAGTCGTTTTTTGTTGAAAATCATTTGATTAAACATGGATATGTTCAGATAAACCGCGTAAGTTGGAATGTTTAATTTCTTAAAAAATTTAAAAATAAAATTTTTAAAAATTATTTAGGCTTATCTAAATAATTTTTTTTTTTTTTTAAATAGTGATATTATTATCACATTTCATTACATAATATAATAAAATTAAAAAAAAAAATTTTTGTTCAAGAAATATTCCCGGGACAAATTTTTCATTTGTAATTAGACATCGATTTTTTAACGAATTATTTTGTTATACATTTGAAATTTGTTTATTACTTTTAGGATTCGTTAAAGTCATGGAAAAAATGTGTTGCAGTATGCAAAAGCACACTATCAAAAGGAAAAAGTGCAGTCGTAGATAATACAAATCCTGATAGAGAATCAAGAGAAAGGTAATTTGAATTTTTTTTATGTATACTTTATTATATTTTTGTATTGAATTATTGCATAAGGTTCATTTCTGTGGCTCGAGAGTTCGGCATACCTTGTCGTTGTTTTTGGTTTAATGTTAGTTTGGAGCATGCAAAACATAACAACAGAGTATAATTCGCAATTTTCTTAATATTTAAACTAAAAAACTAAAAAATAATTGCTTTCATAGTTTCGGCAACTTACTTCACCAGACGAAGCGCATGCGAACGTTAATGACATAATCATGAACTCTCAAAAGTACGTAAATGTATTTAATTGATTTAACAGTTGATTTTATTAATTTTATAAATATTTATTAGGAATAAATTTCAACCGCCTACAGAGAGTGAAGGTTTTTCCTATATTATAAAAATTAACTTCGTGCCTAGCTTCAAAGATAGTGGCAAGGAAAGATTGTATCGCATGTTTTTATTGTGAGATTAATTTTATTGTGATTTAATTAAAAAGTTAAATACATAATATATACAATTCAACGTTTCATCATTGCTTCTGAAATTTTTCTCTGCAGGATAAGATTGTAATCATTAACTTGCTTATTTACAATTTTTGTAAGAGCTGTGTAATCGGTTTCAGATAAGCGACTAGCGATGAACTCTTTTAAAGCAAAATTGGTTTGCTCCACGTGTTGCCATTTACGTTCCAAGTTAGTCAACTGTGTATGCGTTTCATTCTCCATCAGTTGCGTCTACGATTTAAAAAGATAAATCAAACTTTTGCAATTTTCAAGGATGCAAATGAAATGTAATATTTAAATTATTTCTTTACTTTCAATGTATCGTATTGTACTTGTTCTTCTTGCAAAACATGTCGAATGTATTCTTTTTGCTTGGCTAATTGGGTTCTTTCTTCAGTTAATGATCGTCGCTTTTCTTCAGATGATGATTTCAGTTGGTTCACATTATTGTAAATAATCAATTCTTCCTCCATTTTTTTCATCTTTTTTTCCAATCCAAGCATTTCGTTTTTGATTTTTTCCTCTAATTGTTCAATCTAAAATTATTTATTTTGTTTAAAAATTTTAACCACATTTGCTAAGAATCTATTTATTACTTTTTGCAAATCCGCATTAACCTTTTGTTGTTCGTACGCCAAAGATGATGTAGTTGATTTAGACTTTTCCATTTCATTTTCCTTGAAACTGAATAAACCATTTATTTTAGATTACACCTCAAGAGGACAAACTTCGTTCTCACCTTAGATCATCTTTTAGAGACATTAATTCTTGTTGTGATGGAATATGATGAAAATGTGAGAGGTTCATACTAATTTGTTGAAGATGACTCACAATATTTGCTTCTAACTCTTTTTTCCGCTTTAGTTCTAGCGTTTTATTGTCATCAAACGAGTCGAGGAAATTTGTCATGGACTCATCTTTTTTACGTAATTCTCTATACTTTTGACTTCTTTCATTTTGATTTTCTTCAAGATCCTACCAATAGTAAAAAAACAAATATTTATTTTCTAATTTTATTATTGATACTCAAGTTACTTGTTCAATTTGTAATAAATCCTCCTTAGCTTTAGCAATTTTATCCCGAATTTCGTTTGCCTGTCGTTCCATTGTGGCGATTTCTTGATTATCTTCTTTCACCTGCAGTTGATCACAAAAAAATAAAATATAACAATTTCTATTTCTACATTTCTTACATTTTTTAAAAGTCGTTCTTGTTCCTGAGCAGGCGTTCCTTGAGATCTCTCCTCTTCTAACAAACTCTCTTTTTTCTCATCTAATTCTCGAATTTTCTCAAACAATTTCATTGCATCTTGTTTAACCTAAAAAAATCGATATTCTTTAAGTTTATATGTTTATCATAACTATTTTATTAATTACTTGTGACATTGAAACTTCATCTTCTAATGAAACCGTTTTCGAATTGATAGCATCAATTTCTTGCTGAAATTTACTCATTTGCTCTTGAAGAACCGAATTAAGTTGCTTATGTTGTAAATAAGAATCTCTCATATCAGGTTTCATTGCAGCAATCAATCTTCCGGCCATGCCTTTTTCCTATTAATAACAATTTTAACAAATTATTTATTTACTCAATATTTAATATTTGTTCTAAGTTAAAAGCCACCTCTTCAATTTCCTTTTCCAACTGTAGTATTTGCCCCTCTTTTTCTCTTCGCTGAGCAAAAATAAACTCAACATTTCCTGATTCTTGTTCATTTAATGCTTTCAATTCATCATATTCTCTCTTTACATCATCAGCATCAGTATCAGTGTTTAATTTATCAACTAACATGTTGTAATCACCCAATTCTCCTTGAAGGTCGTTAATTTCTTGGGCCAAAGCTTTAGCTCTTTTGTCATAAGTAAGATACGTCGATTGCTCTCTATTTTGTTGATCAACCTCTTTAACCAATCGAGCAATTTCATTATTTAATTCGTTTACTTTTGTGCGCAGTAAACCCAAGAAATAGGATTTGTCTTGAACTAGTCGTTGACTTCTTTGAATAGATGTTTTCATTCCACTTAATCCTTGCTGGGTCATGGGCCTATCGATAACAGTAATTTGAGCAGTTGTAAGCCCAGTTCGAGTGCCTGGCCGTGCAGTGCCATATCTTGCCGTACTCGGAGGTCGTACATCAGGAATAGTTAACATAGATTTAGTTGCAGCGGTTACTGGTCGTTGATGAGCTGGGGTAGCGTTTCTACCAGATGTTTTCGGGCGAAAACTCATTTTTCACATTTAAACAAGAATTTCAGTTTACTTTTCAGTTACATATTGTTTATTGTATTACAATCTTGTTGCCTAGATACGGCTTTTAGCAGTAATTATCGCCATCTAGTGATAAACTTTGAAATGACTATAATGAATTCAAGGAATAATTATTTTATTTTGTAAAAACTAAAAAAAAGTAATTAAAAGCTTAAATTTATGCAGAAAAAGCTTTTTAAAACTTACGTAAGGATTGTAAATTGTAAACAACTTACATAATTGTTTTGATCAACAAAATTTTGCCTTCTTATATGGGTAAAAATCCCATATTAATAAAAACTAAATGAATTCTGATTCGTTAGTCAATTCACCCTTGAAATGAAGGAAAGAGTAATTTTAGAACCATAGCAATTAAGATAAGAAATATGTTTTGCTGTAATCAAGAAAAAGGATACTATAGTCTGGCACTTAAAGTTGTGTGCTTGTTGACATTAGATCATTTAACTAACTCGGATCAAAATGCAAATGCTCATGTATTTATTACCACTTCTACTAACTGTTTTTCTCTGTTTTACTGTTTTGATTTCCGCCCGCAGTAAGTATAAATATATATATCTGAAATTTGAAACGTTTAATGAATATTTTATATTAGGACCTAAAATATATGGCAATGCCATACCCAGAAGGGATCTGGAAACTACTTATAACAACACCCAGAAGAAAATTGTATTATATCATAATTATTTTCGTACTAAAGTAGATCCACCAGCTGAGAATATGTTGCAAATGGTACGTAATTGCTCTTGTGCATAAAGTACACAGGGCCGTCCTAACAGGGGGAGGGGGACACAAACAAAGTTGCAATGGCGAAAAGAACGTGTTAATGCAAGCACAAAATACTGCCACATACTTAGGCCTTAGATTTCTAAACAAATACAAAGATCCGTTGCACTAAAAAATTAGAAACGTCCAAATAAAAAAATTTAATGGATACGGGAGCGGCCAACTGCATATTTGCATGAGGGGCCAAGGATCTAGGACCACTCCTGAGTACATTTTTTTAAAAACTAAAATATTTAATAACGCATGATTCTTGTTAAAGAAATGGTCAAATGATGTTGCTGATGGAGCTCAACGATGGGCTGAAGCGTGTCAACTTTTAGTTCATGACAATATTACAGGAAGATGGGTTCCTGGTAAAAATAAAACAAAAATAATAGAAAATTTATTTTTAAATGATTTTTTTTTGTTAATTAGAGTTTGGTTCATGTGGACAGAATATCTTTGTTGCTAATGTTCAAGTGCCGTGGTTTTTTGCTATTCAAACATGGTATCTTGAGAAAGACAATTTTACTTACGGTTCTGATAGCAACGATTTGGGAATAGTAGGACATTACACACAAGTAATAATAAAAATGTTACCGTTATAATATTATTTGAATTTTATATTTAAAATAATAAAACTTGAATTTAGTTGGTGTGGTACAGTTCTCATAAAGTTGGTTGTGGATTTCATTACTGCGATGCAGGACCTCGACCGTATTATAATTACGTGTGTAATTACTGTCCAATGTAAGACTATTTAAAAATATTTAATATTTTTTATTTACTCAGTTTATGTTTATAATCTTTACAGTGGCAATTTTCCTGAGAGAATTGGACGACCGTATGATGAAGGTACTCCATGTGGAGCGTGTAATGGAAATTGCAGATTTAAAAAACTCTGCAGTATGTACATCTTTAAGTGTTAATCACAATTTAATGTCTGATTCTTGATAACTTTTTTATAGCCAATGCTTGCCCATACGCTGACTTATGGATGAATTGCAAAGAAATTAATGGAACATGGCATGACTGGCTATGTGAAGAAGATGATGGTGCAAATAGTCTTTTTTGTCGAGCTACTTGTCAATGTTCTTATAATCGTATTTTTTGAAGAAAGAAGCTACTAATCTAGAATACATATTGATGTATTTGTAATTCAATTCAATTTAATTCTTAATGCAATAATTAATTCTATGTGTATGTATGAGATTTTTTTGGTTTTCATTCATCATTAAATAAAGCTTCAACTTAATTTTTAGCATGTTAGTTTAATTTCAAATATTAATTTACAAATTTTAATTTAAAATATTAAATATTAAAATTTTATACCCCTACCATCTATGTGATATTTATTTATTTCAAAGGTTATATTAATAAAAAAAATTTCTATTCTCAAAAAATTAAAAGTTGAAAGCACTTAAAATTGTGTAGGCTTTCCTGCATTTTATTAAAGCGCTTTTTGGAGCGTCATTCTTTAACCTACAATCATTTGAAAGTTAAGAAATTAATGCCGCTAGGTGGTAGTGTTTTACGATATACACAACCGCGGAATTGTAAAAAATTCTCATCGAAATGCCTGATCTAATACATTTGTTTACATTCATCACATAAAATCTAGTCATAAATGAATACCGAAAAGGAGGATTCATTGAATGCTGGACTACAAGTTCTTATTACAAAATTAGGTGAGAAATTCAGAAGTAAAGCACTTGCTTTAGGTTTTTACATAGTATTTACTTCCTTACAGGTCATCCTTTAGAAGAAATTCGAGTACGTTCTTTACAGAATATATTCTCAAAAATCGAATATGGAATTATAACAGAAAAGCATTTAATTGCTGATAAACAGTTTCTGACTCATCTTTTTAACTGGTTTAATTTTACATCCCACCCTGAGAAATCCACTGTTTTGAAATTGATTTTAAAACTCGCAAATGTATGTTTGTATTTTTCATTCGTTTTATCTTTTAAAAATACTAATTTGCATGTGGATATTATTCTTTATAGACACTTCCTGGTAAGGAAGCTCTAATCAGTTCAGATGCAGTAATTTTTTTCACGAATCTTAGGAAACGGATTGAAACACATTATCAAACGTTAATTGACGAAATTTTAGAGTCACTATGCTTACCAAATGAAAGAATTAAAGCAAACGAAGAGGTAGTAACTGCAAGAGAAAACAAATTTCATCAGAATTTAAATATAATATCTACTCGTAATATAATTTTCATATTTAATGGAATAGTATTACAATTAATTGTTGATTAATTTTTAGCTGAAGCGACAGAAATTGATGGATTATCAGAGAAATTTTTTTTATCTACTGTCTCAAACAATGTACCTTTTGATACAAATTATTTTGAGGAAAGAACATTGTTATCACTAAACACATTTTGTCAAAATGGTAAATAAAAATTTCAAATACTTATTGGATTTAATAATTTTTTTTATTCATGTTTTTTTTGTTTTTATTAACTTCGTTCAGGTTTATACTTTACTACGTTTCCTTGGATTTCATTAAATAGTTCAGATAGACATGTACTTATGTCTACAAATGAGTAAGCTTAAAATTTGTAAAGTACTTTTTTAAAATTCATTTTAATATGTTTTGTTAGATCGCTACAAAATGATGACTCTAAAGAACTCGGAAATTTATGCAAGTTTTTACGCAGTATTTTATTTCAAGATTTTCCTGCTGAAATTTTTCTTGAGCGGCCACAGATATTTTTTGTAAGAAAGTGCATTTATTTAATTTGATTAAGCCTAATAATATATATTTTTTGTTTTAGTCATTGCTCAAATTAATTAAACTGGATGAAGATAAACTTAATATCAGTACAGAATCTGTTCGTTGCTTACAAATTTTAACTTCTAAATTAAAAGCAAGAATTAAATTTTATTGCGATCCAACTTTAGGTCACTCAAGAAAATGTAAAATAGTATCATTGATTATGTACCATGAATAAGTTCTTTAAACTTAAAAATTATTATTTTTTGTTAGCATCTACTGTCGTGTCTACAAATTCAGCTTCACAATTATCATCACCAGGTTCAAGAGTATCCGCTACAGATCACTACCCACTGACAGCTACAACATGTTTGTAAGAATTAAAAGAACAAAATGCTGAATACAATTTTGAAAGTTTTATTTGTTTTAGTCAAGGCACAGATTCTGAAAATGATGTAATTGATGAAAATTTGCTGCAGTTGCAATTGTCGCAAATAACGGTTCCAGAATTTTGCATTCAAATTTTTAAGGCATGCTTGCCTTTATGCCAAGAAATTTGTTGCGAGGTTAGTACTAAATTTAATATGTAAAAAAAAAATTGTAAATTTTTAAAATGTTAGAACGTTTATTATTTATTTTATTTTCAGTTTTTAGCTCACGTTATTCAGTTGATGCATTTAGCCGCTGATGTATTTGAAATGACTTTTTGTAACAGCTTGAATGAAGAAAATATTTTGTTGCAAGAATTGGTAAAGATTCTTATTTATTAAATAATTTATACCTGATAAATATAACTACTTTCCTGTGCTTTTCTTAGAATTCAGGTATCAGTGATTGCTTTAATTTACTGGTTCGTTTGTTGGAACATCATCGATTGAAATTTTCCACTTTGGAAGATGTGCGAAATATTCAGCTGCATAGATTGGTTTATTTGTGTATTGTTAATATTGCTATTCGTATTCTGAGAACCTCAGTGGAAATAATACGGGTAATATGATATAGATTTTTATTTAAATTTTAGTATTTGACTAATTATAATTTCAGGTGAAGGAATATACAACTTGCCATCCAGTTATTGATGCTCTTGTTGTACTACTTTTTGATCCATCGTTTTATTTATGTTATCCTCAATTACATTCCATTTTACTGAATTATGTTAATTACAAAAATAATGATTTAGTTCATATTTATAATCAAACGCTTCAGGTGTGTGAATCTATGAAATCTACAAATTTGTTTTTAAAAGAAATGAAAAGCAAAATGGTATGTTTTTATCTTGATTTTTGAATTAAGTACAATTACTAAGTTGAACATATGCATTTTTAGTTCGACAACAATGTACAAATCGTAAATCTTGCTGAAAACAGTCTGCCCAGTTTGGCATATCACAAGTATCCTGGATTTATACAGCATTTTGTAGACTTTTTAAGTATTAGGTATTACTGCAATCATTCAACTTTTTTTAAATTTTTAATATTTATATTATAAAATTTTTTTTCAGTTTAATTAAAAGTTCTTCTGATGATGCAAATGAAGTCGCAGAAAGAGGAAGAATTTTTTTGATTAAATTGCTAAAACATAGTAGTCAAGTTATTCGCCTAATCACTTTCAGAACATGCCACAGCCTTGTTAAAGTAAAAAAAAATAGAATTTCTTGTTATTGAATTATTATTAATTTATTATTTCTCTTTTATAGCAAATTTTGAATACGTCTGGTCGTAAAAACATTAATACTAACAACTGTTGCAGAATTAAATTTCTGTTTGATTGCAGGATAATACGAACCTTTTGTGAATCCGGTTTATTTGATGAAAACGTACAAGTAAGTTACAATATAAGCTAATATTAATAACGGAATTTTTATTTTATTTTTTTATTTGTAATAGATTATTGAATTATCAAAAGATTTGATTACTTATTTACTCCAAGGCAGACTTAAGATGGGGACGGAATTGTGGAGTCAGCTATTAGACAGTATTTCTGGAAATTTTTCTGTTTTGCAGGGATTTGCAGACAGTACTTCTGCATTGGGTCGTGCTGTTTACTTTCTTACTGATTTAGAAACGTCTGAATTGTCAAAGTTAGAACTTCTTCGAGGAACAATTAGACTTATGTACACATCTGATCATCAGTATGTTCGCACGTTTGAGTTACATTAATTATACAGGGTAGTGTAACATGTAACGCTTTATTCTGCTTTAGATTAAGATGCAATACACTTGCGAGTTTAGCTTGGTTTTTGACAAGTGAGTCTAATTCAAAACTAAAACTTCCTTCTTCGATGGAGGTGGTTTTATCAGACAAACCAAATCTTCTTATACCAGAGCAGAAGTATATGGCATTGAAAAGAATTTTTTATGAAAGCGAGGTTAGAACGTATGGTGCACATTAATTATAAAAAAAATTCGGATATTTTATGAACTTAATTTTACTTTATTTAGCTTGGAAATTTGAAAAATATTTTGGAGATTGCTAAAGCTCCGGATTTAGAATTGGAAATTAAAAGGTCAGCAATTGGACAACTTCCTTACATTTTGGAAGGTAAATAAAATATTAAGTATATCACTTAGGATACCGTAATACAATATTTTATATTTTATTAGATTCTCGTTTGCACAATTATTTTATTGATAATGGTGTTGAATATCTACTGAAACTAATCGAAGATGGATTAATTAAAGATAATGACGTAATTTTAAAATTAAATTCCAATATTTTATTATTAAACACTGTAATAATATTCTGATCTGTTTGATAATTTAGATGTTGCAGACATTACCTGTGTGCTTTCATTCTTTGATGACCTTAGTTGTGCAAAACCCAGATTTCAGGCAAACAATAAGTGGCAATTATCAAATTTATTTGCAGTTATTAAGAGGTTAGTTGTAATAAATGACAATATAATTGCATTAGATTCCAATCTTTTAGTAACGTATATTATTTATCTATTAGGAGCATTAATATATTATAATGAACCTAAAATTCATCAGCATGTCTGTGTAACGCTGTCATTACTTTTATTCAAAGATGACTTTTTTGAAATTGAAAGGTAAATTTTTAATATTTATTTTTCAAACAAAATTATAACACTATTATTTTATGATTTATGTAGAATTCCTCCTGCTGAAGGTGGTGATGCAGTAATTGAAAGAGTGTTTTCTCTTCCATTTTCAATTAGTAATAGGTAAAAGTGAAGAAAAATTAAGAGATTATTTTGCTGCTTTATTTTTTAATCTTTTCACTTAATTTAATGTTTTTGTACATAGGTATAAATTACCTTTAAAAGTGATGGAACGTTCTATAGAAGGAGAGAATAACAGCGGCAGTGAAGACACACAGTTACACAGTGTTGATTATGCGAAGCATATGCTTAAAATATTTTGGAATATACATTGGTGTGGAAATATTTCAAAATTTATTAACAAGCCTCTTTCAGATACCGATAATGAGTAAGAGACGGATAATTTTACATTTTAAATTTGAAATAATGTCCTAATTACGATATCTTATTTTAGATTTTCTTCAATTTTAAATGCCACTTCTGCTGATCATCAAATAGTTAGTGTCACACATACAAGCTCACTGATTGAAAAAACACTTATTGAAATCAAAGAGGCTCGTTCACATAGACAAGTTCGCCAGTCATTAGCTTTACTACGGCTTCTTGTTATCACATGCCACTCGAATGATTATAATAAACAAATAATGGCATTACCTTGGGAGGATTCTTTTGCAAAGTAATAATAATACGAATATATATAATATTGATGTATTATCAAGATATTCGTACTAATTTACATCAAATCTTAAATTTACAGATTTTTTAATGTTTTTCCATCTTCCACTGCTGATAAGAGACTACTAAAGATGATAATTGAATTTTTTATCTTTCTGTTAACTGAAAACTTTATTCCATTATTAGACGACATGGATGATTGGTTGTTAAGCAATTTGTTTTCATCCAACAGTGCTGTATATTTTGCTTTGTCTAATCAAACTGTTGATATAGACTCTGAATCAAGGTACTTAAAAGAAGAAAACATGACTCGAATTGTTTACATCAGATTTAATTTTTTAGGTCACTGAATAGTAAATTAATTCGTTTTGTATCTGCTGTGATAAAGAAATGTCAAATGAAACTAACTAAAGACTGTAAAGTTGGTGACATTATTTTGTTCAATCTGCAAGCGTCTTCTGTTTCGGATGCAGCGCAATTTTATAATTTAGCATCACTAGAGGCTGTTATCAGATGTTTAATGCACTTAACATTCAGGTATTTATTATTTTTAATTGTTTATTTTTTCACTGCTTTATGTTTAATTTCCTTTAAGGCCTGGTTGGAGTGATACATGCACTAAGATAAGTGGTGTCGAACTATGCGAGCGAGTATTTTCTGCTCTTAAGGATGTCATAATAGCTTTTCATGCGGGTCTGGGACAAAGTAATAACTCTCTTATGGGTAGAGGAGTTACACTTGCAGCTACAGTGAGTTTGCAGCATTTGATAGCTGAAATGACAATACGATTCGAAGGCGAAGTAAGTTTAATCTTTTCCATTTTTCTTTATCCACATTCGTGGGCACATTTGTTCCAACTGCACAATCTTTGTATTGAAATTTCAGTCTATTTGTAATCTGTGTGTGTTCATTTAAATAAGTCAAGTTTGACTTGTTTAAATTTTACGTGTATTCAAAATTATTTTATTTCTATACATTTAGGCCATGCTTTTTGTTGATTCATTTTGTGCTTTTTCAACTTGTGTCTTGTCTGAATTACCACTAACTTTTGCTCTGAGTCATGGTATTTTCAAAATTCGTTTTAAATATACATAATTCACTTTGTGTTGTTTCAATTTGGGTTGCTTTTTTTTTTCGGAATGAATCTACGACACAAAAAGAGGCCTAGATGTATGCATCACCTTGCAAAATATCTTACCAGCGCTCGTCTCCACTTAATATTATCATTATTTGTATTTTTAGAAATGGGTAGAACTATGGCTTTCACAAGACCAGAGGCTTGCAAACAACATTCAAGTATTAGGACTTATGTGGCTAGTGCCTTTATGGCTTTATCGAGATGAAGAAGTAAATTGAATTAACTTACATTTTATTTCTATGATTGATAGTTTTTTTTATAGGTACGAAGTACAAGTCTCTGTATTGCAGTGGCTTTATCAGAAAATGCAACTGGTTGCTTAGCTTTGATGACAAATCTTGAGCACATATCTGGAGGAATTTGGGGTGCAGCTTTTCGTTTTCTTTTGGATCCAAACGAAGTGACATGTGTCAAAGAACAGGTCTTAATAACTTATTTTCTGATGATAAAATTTTGCTTTAACAGCATTTTATTTTAGGCAGCACTTTTATTGGTTAATATAACACGGCATTTGTGTACAGAAGAAAATCGAACATTAATTGCTCAAAATCTTACTGTTAAAGACTCATCTACTAATGTAATATTTTTAAATTTTTTTAATAATTATTTCCTGGTTTTGACTGTTTAATATTTTTATTCTGACAGGAGTTGCTGGTAGGAGTAGATGCATTGCAGGCTCTTCTCTACTTGAGCAATTTTTTTCAAAATGTAGTTTATTTTATATCATGTTACGTACGTCAACCATTTGAAATTTCTTCTTCGTTGACACGTAGTCATTACGAACGTGAGAAGCAGAGTTTATCGAGCATTACAACAGATTCCAGTTTTGAAAATGTTTCGTTACATTCACCAGGTATAATTGTAGCGAGAATTTATTGTACTGCTATATATTTTAATATTAATTAAAGGTTACTAGAAAAATAACGTTCTTTTACAATTTTTTTTGTAGATACTGAGATCTCTAATCTTGATACTCCTACTGAAAATTTAGAACAACCTAATATTTCTAGTTTGATTACACCAGCTTTGATTTGCAATTTATGTAAGCTAATCCAGAATTTAGTACTGTTAGTACCGAACGAAACATTTGAAATTTTCAATTCCCAAATGCTAGACATGATAATCAGGTTAGTAATTCAGTTTTCAATTCATATACCAGTATTTATTAAAAACTTAATTTTTTGTCTGGATTGTTTTAGTTGCTTAGATATTCAGAGGATAATTTATTCATTCAAGTCATCATCTCTCTTATATTCGTCAGACCTTATAAAAATGCACAGTAGTGTTTTAGCTTTGGTTTCATTAAGCGTTGTGAAAAATCCAGCGATTGGAACAAAACTTTGTAAAAATTCTGGCCTTCTTCGCAAATTAGTTGAATTGCTTGACGTTCAATTAATAGGTATGACTGCAGAATAATTAATATAGTTATTGTGATATTTATTGAAATTTTCTTTATAATTTTTAAGATATGAGAAAGCATATCACGGAAGATGTACATCTATTATGGAGCGAAGTGTATAAATTGTTATGGCTCTTATTAACATTGGAAAACCCCCATTCTACATGTGTTACATATCTCTCCAGACATTGCATTAGAATTGGAGGTAATTGTTTATTTTTTGATTTTTTTCGTTGAATAATTATTTATTTATGATTTTTAGGCAATATGCTTGTGATATTAGAACATTGTAAAGCAGAAAAACCATGGTTGAATTGTTTGAAATTTTTTTCTCTTTATTATAAAACAAGAGAAAATATTTCTACTTACTTGGATGATGTGTCTGGTGAATATTGTAAATAATTAAATAAATACTATTTCTAATATTTATTATCTTTCAGGGAATCTATACGGTGTGAATATGGATATAACGACAGTTGGTGCATTTCTTTGTCATTTGCTTTTGAGAAAATATGGAGAAATATTTAGTAAGCCAAAGCAGGATTTCATGACATGTGGAATCGTTTTTAATTCACTTTCTGCATTGTTGTCTATATCCAAAACAGCTAAATCTACAGCTCTTAAATGTATGTATAAATTGGAAAAAAGCTTTCGAATATATTTTTATAAAATTATAATATTTTCACAATTTCAGACGAATTAATTAAACATGAAGTTGAACATTTAAAGGACATTTATGTCAGCATTACTTTAGCATCATTGGAGAATATGAAGATGTCTGCCACAAAGAAAATAGTAAAAAATTAATCAGTTCAAAAAGAATCTTGTTTCTAACTTGAAATGAAATTTTTAAAGGAAACATCATGGCAGCAGTGTCTCATTTTACACTTTGATCTATTGCAATGTTTTATGCATAACTGTCATGAAGCGAAAGTATGTGCTGAAATTTAATTTTCTATTCAATTTACACTATATGAACTTGTTTTAATTTTTAAGATTGAAAGTAGTCAACATGGATTAAGTGGAATATTACATCAGTTATGGTGTTGGTGTTTACAAACACCAGTAGTACTGACGTCACTGCTTTCTTTACTATGCACTTACACAGCCAATTGCAAAACAAGTAACGTTTATAGATTTACCTAAACAGAGTTTTGTTTACAATTAATTTTATTATAGGTATTCGATCTGTGGCGTACACTAGTGCAGTTCAAGGTTCTGGAACTTTGAAAACTCTGGGAGTACACTCTTTAGTACATGCACTTCTTCGGTTAGCTAACAACGAAAATGATCGTGTAAATAGTACTAAAGATGTCTCATTATTAACTCTCGTTTTTCAAACTCTGAGTAATATGTGCTTAGGCAGTGAGTGCCGAAGCATTGTTTGCAAGACAAACTTTTTGGATGGTTTCAGCAAACTAAATTCTCAACAAGCAAAAAAATATAAACATCAAATATTGATCGAGAGTTTATGGCTTCATTTTCTTTTAAGTTTAACTTTCCATTCCGATGGGCAGGATGCAATAGTGCGAATGCCTGGTATAATCAATAACTTCATAATGTTAAATTAAATTTAAAAACAAATAATAATAATTTTTTTCTTATTATTTTTAGTTGCAATTGATCTTTTGATGGAATTCGTGGGTACAGGGTCAAGTGGTTCAGTTACGGCTTGTCGTGTACTGCGTAATATGTGTTGCTCTTCATCAGCAAATAAATCACTTCTACTTAATTCAGGTATTTTGTTAATTCACTCTAAAAATTATTTAGTGTCAGTGATTTAATTTAATTTTTCAGATCGTTTGTTTAGAGCACTAATTGCATTTCTTAAAAATGAAAGCAATGAAAACAAACCCATTGCAGCATCAGCACTTTGGGCTTTGACTGCCAATTGCCAAAAAGCAAAAAGCATGTTGAGAAATGTGTCTTTGATGGCACAGTTGCAACAGATTTGTCTGGAATGTGACAATTCAGATAAAGATACTATTTTAACAGCCAAACACTTGCGCCAAGTTCTTGACTTTTGTCAGATGGAAACTACAAAGACTATTTCCCAAGTGTGATTCACAGTTTTATAAACTTTATTTTTTGTACATTTGCATTACATATAAATAATAATTTAACTATAATGGAAGACGATATTAAAAAGGAATGACAATCGTCGACAATAAATTTATACCGGTATATTTTATAGTAATCAATAAAAAAAATTCACCTGAGAATTGCACTCTAACAATTATTTTTCAATTGATTTTGCACTTGATTACACTTGACTGTAATGATGGTGGTGATGGTGTACATGATGATGTTCATGCCTTTCAACCAAAAATGGAGACAAAAAATTACTATGTTTAGTCCTATCCTTAAGACTAATATTGCCGCCAAGATTCTGCTTTTCTATCCACTGTGCGACTTGCTGCATAGCTCGCTGATGATCCTTGTGACGATGACGATGACTATGATGATGTGGTGGACTGTCCACCTGATCACTAAACAACTTTGTTGCATTAATTTTCCATTTTTCATCTATCAATTTCCCTTTGCCATCAATCCATTTGCGCTCGGGCGACATTAAATCGTCTAGAGCTAGCTTATGAATTTGATCTCGATCAAGAAGTCGACAATTAACCAGAAATGAATCTGCGGCTAGATCGTGTGATCTGGATCTATGGTGACCATTTGTTCGTCGGCTCGATTCAAAATGAGTCCGGGAACATACATGAGTTCCATCTAACTGATAAGGACAGCGCCTTTCGTGCCTTTCATTCACACAACTATCGCTGAATTGCGATGAATAATTTTCAACGCCTGCTAAATCCAAATAATGGTTTCTACGATCACGGCATTCAATAACTGTGTCTCTGTTGTTGGCTGGTCTGTGATGAAGTGGATCTTTAATATCCTTCATGTTTAATCTATAATTTATAAAATTCATTTTAAAAATCGATTAAATTTAGGAGAAAAAAAATTTACCTGGAATTTTTATCCACTATGCATCCTTCCAGTGATTCTACTAAATTCTGCATGTAAAAGGTAGTTGGCCGTGAATGATTTCTTGAGCACTTCGGAGATTTAATGCCTTTGTTGTTTTTCTTGTTGTCTTGGTGATTTTTTTTCTTCTTGTCAGGAGCAATAGTGAGTTTCACTTTGATGGTTTTGCTCCCTCTAGGGGGTAGTTTGATGGCGGTACCAACCTTCTCGTAAATGGATCTCACCAAGCTAGCAATATCCTGCATCAGATTACAAGAATGGTTGTCTTTCATTACATTCTCCATAAATAAAACCAAATTTTATTTATTTTTTTTTAAATCAATTATTTTTCCTTACATCTTTTGTGACTTTTCCTTCACCATCGAAGTCGTATAACGTAAAAACAAATTCCTGCCTCTCCATTTCACAATCAGTTTTGACAGAAACACCGCATTCCAAATTCTAAAATGGAATTTTAAGTTAAGTGCAAGTGCAAAAGCATCGGTATCTTTGTGATCGTTTTAACTCGATCAAGAGCATCAAAACCCCAGAAATAGAATCGTTCTACTTGCCTCTACATTGAGTCGGGTTTCTTTTGGTATTTCCATGTTTTCATTCCCTAAAGATTTATTTTTATTTTCACTTTCATCTTCTGGAGGCAATGCAACTACGATTAAAAGAAAATAAAAAGAAAATATTGTTTATATTATTACCAAC